>SZWC01022989.1:13243-36817 GCA_023375785.1 Penium margaritaceum | reverse complement strand
GCGTGCGTGCGTGCGTGCGTGGGGGGGTGCGTGCGTGCGTGCGTGCATGCGCCCGCCTGCCCGCCCCCCCCCTGCCCGCCTGCCCGCCCACTCGCCTGGCCCCCTGCCCGCCCTTGTGCCCGCGCACCCGCCCTTGCGCCTGCTCGGTCGCCCTTTTGTCCGCCTTCCCACCCTTGAGCCAGCCCGCCCGCCGGCCCGCCCGCCATCGCGCCCGCATGCCTGCCCTCGCGCCCTTGTGCCCGCCCTTGTGCCCGGCCTTGCAGTCGCCCGCCCACCCTTGCGCCTGCCCGCCGGTCCGCCCGCCCGTGCACCCGCCCGCCCACCCACGCCCCTGCCCTTGTGCCCGCTCGCCCGCCCTGTCGCCCGCCCGCCTGCCCTTGTGCCTGCCTGCCTGCCCCTGCGCCCGCCTGCCCGCCCTTGCGCCTGCCGGCCCGTCCTTGCGCCCGCCTGCATGTCCTTGTGCCCGCCTGCCCGCACTTGCGCCCGATCGCCGCCCTTGCGCCCGATCTCTGCCCTTGCGTTGTCCGCCTGCCCGCTCGCCTAAGCGCTGGCCCACCCGCTCGTCCGTTAGCCCGCCTGCCCACCCGCCCGCCCTTGCGCCTGCGCACCCTTGTGCACTCGCGTGCGCGTGCATGTGCATAAAGAATGCCAAACAATAGTGTGGCTCGAATGTTAAGTCAAGATCTTGGACTCCTTTGAATTGATTCATTGCAGACCAAGATTCTAGAACCTGTAAGTGTGCAAACAGGAAGTTCGAGTTCTTAATTTCTGCAGATTTGTCCCTGTTCATAAATGTGACAAAACTTCTTGTTTACTGCTTTGTCAGTGTGGGAGTGCGTATGCATGGGTGTGTGTAGCTGCATGTGCATGGTGTGCATGTGCGCATGCGCGTGCGAATGTGTGCACGTGCATGCTTGCGTGCATGGGTGCATGCTTGTGTGCGTGCGTGTGTGCCTGCATGTGTGCTTGCATGTGTGCGTGCGTGTGCATGCATATGTGCGTATATCTGTGGTGGGTGTGCTTGGTGCAGGCAGTAGTGTGTGTGCAGCAGATGCGGCACTGCGCCACTGGCACACCACTGTGTTCAGACACCTCTTGTGCACATCGTGCCCAAGAGGTGTTGTCTGGGACGGCATAGGGAACTCAGTTGTCTGCTGGCTGCTCGTCTGGGAGCTGTGCATTTGTACCACGATAATGGAGAAATTGCTGAGGATGGATACCACAGGAGGCAGGTGGAGGGCAGGACTCGTGCAGTCAAATTGGCGTGTAGAATGACCCCAGTCACGCTGCATACGTTGGGAGAGTGTCGCAGCGATCAGTTAGCACCAGCGGCTTCAGCTGGNTTGCGTCCTGGCAGTCACGCGTGACTCGCGCCTTTCAGTAAGAGACGCCGAAATGCCTCACGTGCTGGTCGTGGTGCCCGGGCCACAGTCGAGGTCACACGGGCGATGGGTCCAGCAATACGCAGCAGTTATGCTCCTTGGATGTCGTTTGGGTTTCGCTTCCGTGAGTGGATATGACAAGTGCAACACAGTTGCGTGAACGTCTTCCGACAAGGAGACGCGGCGATTCCTTGTGGAGCATGTTCCGAGGTTGAGTCTGACAACTCTTAGGGGCGGACCCCCTGTCAGATGATGCGCAAAGATTGGCCCGACAACACTTGAATGGAAGAACGTTGTCAGAGGGTGGTTTGTAAACAGGGCTGTGAGCAGGTCTCGCATTGTGAATGGTTTTACCCGCACTGCGGGTCTCGCACGGTGCTCGAATGGTGGCGCACGCTGTTTTCGCTGCTTCACTGCGGGNTCTCCGCACCACTTCATGCAGGTGTGGGTGGTTCCACGATTTGACGAGGCGGAAGGTCGCATGTACTTCCGCGCCGACTCCGACTCGCAGCTCACCAAGGGGCTGGCAGCGCTGCTGGTGGAGGGGCTGAGCGGTGCCAAGGCTGCGGAGATCCTCTCGGTCACGCCCGACTTCATCACGCAGCTGGGCCTGCGGCAGAGCCTCACGCCCAGCCGCAACAATGGTTTTCTCAACATGCTGCGCCTCATGCAGAAGCGAACCATCGACCTCGTCGCTGCGTCTGCGTCCACTGGCGCCACGGCCGCCGCCTCCTCCTCCTCGTCCTCAGATTCGTCGGAGGCTGCTGCCTCTACTATGGAGGAGGCACCTGCCTCGGCCGCTGCGGATGCTGCTGGTGGTGGTGTTGCAGGTGCAGCGCCGGAAGTTTCTTCCAATGGCAGTGCTGCTGCGGCAGTGGTTGAGAGCAGCAGCTCAGACAGGCCTATTGCAGACGGCATCAGGCGGAAGGTGAGACCATCGAGGCATGAGGTGTGTGCGGGGCTGTTGCACGGTCCTGCCCATTAGTTGCCGAGTTTGACGCTGACAGGCTCTCTCTCAACTTTGGGTTCAAGGATTTGTACCGGCTGCTGCTGGTCAAGAGGTCGGCATTTGTAGTCTCCCTTGCCCCGCTTCTCTTCCCCCTCGTGCTCCTGATACCGTGAGCTGAGACATGGGCTCGGATGCGGTGCACCTCTTGTGTGTGTATGTGTGTGTGTGTGTGTGTGTGTGTGTGTGTGTGTGTGTGTGTGTGTGTGTGTGTGTGTGTGTGTGTGTGTGTGTGTGCGCGTGCGCGTGCACGTGCGTGTGCGCGTGCGCGTGCGCGTGCGTGTGCGTGTGCGTGTGCGTGCGCGTGTGCATATGTGCGTGTGCGTGTGCGCGTGTGTGTGTGTGTGTGTGTGTGGGTGTGTGTGTGTGTGTGTGCGTGCGCGCGTGCGTGTGCGTGTGCGTGTGCGTGCGCGTGTGCATATGTGCGTGTGCGTGTGCGCGTGTGTGTGTGTGTGTGTGTGTGGGTGTGTGTGTGTGTGTGTGCGTGCGCGCGTGCGTGTGCGTGTGCGTGTGCGTGCGCGTGTGCATATGTGCGTGTGCGTGTGCGCGTGTGTGTGTGTGTGTGTGTGTGGGTGTGTGTGTGTGTGTGTGCGTGCGTGCGTGTATGTATGCAGCTGACAGCATTGCTGCAGCCCGTGGTCCTCGATATTGAGGACGTGTCGCACCAGCATGCCGGCCACGCGCACATGTTGACTGCCAACAAGGGCAAGGCAGGAGGCAGTGGCGAAACGCACTTCAAGTGAGTGACTGCATCAGAGGGTTTCGACCTCTCGTCCTGCCCCAACATGTATCCCCCTCCCTCCCCACACGGTCTTGAGCTTGTGCTTCTCCCCCCCCACGGGCCATCCTGCCCATCCACGCCGTATTTGAACTCCCAAGACTCCCAAAGCTTGTCTGCAAGGAGTGGAGTTCGTCGTGTGGAAGAGGTCATGGGGTGTCTCTTCTGCTCGTCTTTTTGTCATCCCGTCTTTCCTCGTCTGGTTGCCTCCTTGTGCCGTGAGCAGTGTGCGGGTTGTTTCGCCAGCTTTCGAGGGTGCCAGCACAGTTAAACGACACCGCATGATCTACGAGGCTCTCCAGGAGGAGTTCGCCAAAGGACTGCACGCCCTCTCCCTTGTCACACGCACTCCCAGCGAAGGCCTATGAGCATGCGCACTCGCACTTGTGGTTTGTGCAAACTGAAACAAACGTGCTCTCACTCTTCGGCTACAAGAGACCTGGTTGTGCTTTTTTGCCCAACAGAGAGGGATTGAGGTCAGTCTTTACACATGAGGTTGACATTAGACACTGACCATGGAAACATCTCTGGCAAGTGGATCCACCTGTCTTTCGAGAAAGGGTTACACTGAGCAGAAGGGCCCAGAATGAGTAATTTTTTACTTGCGTGAATGCAGAGCGAAACCTGTAACCAGTCTGACATTAGAGCCACTTTCTCATCACTCACTTTCCAGCCTCTTCCCTGAAATGTTGGGTGAAGAAGGCATGCAATGTTTGAGGCAAATACAGCACAGGAAGTTCATGCAGGAGAGATTGAAAACACCAGGCTGCACTGTCACCTCATGAGCATGTTTGCAAAGGTGCTTTTCAGAGGAATTTTCAAATAGTTGGGAATTTATTGTGTAACATTCTGGAATGAGGTGCAAGGAGTTGGCGCCCAGGGAAGTTTGAAACAAAGTTGCTGTTTCATATCTGCGGAGGTGTTTTCCTTCACTTTGGTGAGCGGAACATGCGAGGCACCGCATTTGCTTGGTCGAAGTCGAGTGAGCAACACTATGGATCCTAATGCCTTGATGTTATTGACGCCCAAGCGTCACTTGCGCCCGTTTTGTTCAAGCAGGCCTCTGACGATTTTCATCCTCTTTTTCCAACAACAAAATTGACCAAGTTTCCCTCTGTTGCGGAACAAGGCAGAAGGGGACAATTACCAGGCTTGGAAGTGCCCATAATTACTATACTTGCGTTTAACTGCGGTTGTTTAGTACATTCATGGAGATTTTTAGGAACTTTCAATGCTTGAGCAACAGTTTTACACGTCCATGGATTCAAGGAATAGAGATTGAGAAACTGCTAGAAAGCTTCCTAGCCTTGCTGCTGTTGACGTGGCGACACTGTCCAGTCAGCTGGCACACTGGCAAGCAGGTTCACGAAACAAGAAGGGCCAGGCTAGGGAGACGCGCAAAGTCTCATAAGCTCCAATAGCTTAGTAATGCAGAGAGGAATGACAACTGACAAGCACACAGCATGAATAGCTGCCGCGGCGCACGGCAAGTGAGGCCAGCGACAGTGTCAACTTGTCCTAAACCTGGCGCAAAACCATTGTTTTGGCCGTAACTCCGCGCATAGGTATCCAAACGTAACATTGTCTAAACCTAGAAATGCAGAATCTCAAGCCAGACGCTACGACTGGTCACACACACAAGTCCGACATTGATCGGTGGACAGACAATGCAAAACATGCAAATCAGGCTCGAGAGCCAGTCCACCGTTAAACCTCTAGCGTCTTCACAAGAAACGCAAAGCACCCTCGCAAGCACCCAGGATGTCGTGGCAGCTGCTTGGCAGCTGCTGGTGGGTGGGGCCATCACTCCTCGGTGCTCCGACGACAGTTGCGTCCGCATCAGGGATCTGCATGAGCATGGACACAGCCGAGTGGTCACAATAAGTTGTACAAACAAACGGGTACGACTCACACCACATCACTTCCAGGACTCGATGATATGCATGTCCCTACACGTGCAAAACTGACATAGGTGCTCAACGAGATGCTCAACTGTCCATGCTCACACACCCCACTCTCAACCACTATGCGGTAGGAAGCCCAACAGAAAGAATGGTCACCATGAACTTTCCGCGCGCAAGTGCCTTGGTCAAGAAGTCAGCCCGTTGCACAAACGTGCTGACCCAGATGACTGAGATCATCTGTCGCTCTACAAGATCACGCACAAAGTGATGCTCAACAACAATGTGCTTCGTGGGTGCATGAAACACACCAGAGCTCTCTACAATGGCAAGAGCACTGTGCTTGTCACAGTGCAGAACGACGCAATGAACCAACTGACGCAGCTCACGAAACAGACGCTGCAATCACACCGCCTCAGCAGCCCCGACCTCCAGAGCAACAAACTCAGCCTCTGATGAGCTACATGAAATACAACCCTGCTTGCCGTTGCGCCACGACATTGCGGCGCCACCAAGCACGACTACGTAGACTGTCCGACTGTGCCCATCAGGACTCTATGCCCAGTCACCATCTGTGTAGCCGTTGACTACCACCGAACACTGTCGCCAAAAGCAGAGTCTGAGGTACGGTGTAGACACCACGTACCGCACCACTGCGGCAGCCGCGACGACGCTGTTGCTGTTGCTGCTGCAGCTGCTTCAATGCCAGATGATGTTGCGACAGTGGCAACAACAGCAAGGGAAGGAAGGGAGGTAGGAGGTGAGGGACTTCCCTTCTCTTGTACTGTCGTCGCGTGCGTCGGTGCCGCCGCGGTGTCACCCGTCAGTTTGCTGGCCGCGAGTCCGCCAACGCTACCGCCGTCCTTGGTTAGTGCTGTCGGAAAAGTTTTGGCAGCATTTCCGTTGTGTCGGGAGGGTTTTGACGACACCGACCGGCGGGCTAACTCAGTAAGAAAAAATCTGGCAGAGTTTCCCCTGCACGGGCGTGTTTCTGGTACCGTCGGCGTAGACTGGGACCTATACGCCTTGTTGCTGCTCAGATCTGCTGCTTCTGCTATGATTTGGCTTTGATACCAACCTAGAAACCAGTCCAGAGCGGCTTGTTTGGGCTGCAGCACAGTTGGAGTAGGCATGGCCCCACGTTCGTTGCTTTGCACTGCTGCCACCTCTAGATACTCTTGTGAGAGGATAACTGTGCGTTGAGGACTTCGTGCCAGAAATGCAGGTAGAAACTGAGAATGAGTGAATAGGAACTGAGAATGAATGGAACTGAGAGACCCCTCACAGAGTTAGGCCAAGCCCTGCTCTTTAGAGATTGTTACTCAAGCTACCAACCAATCAGGAAATTCTCTAGTTTCTGGTAGGCTGAGTTTCGTCGGTGAGCCCTGCCATGCAACCGACAGCCCCAAACTCAGGCGTCGTCCGTTTTTCCTGAATACAGGACCACACCAAGAAAACCCACATTGTGAACGCAGTCGTGTGTTCAGAATCATCAGGATAATTAGCAAGAAGGATTTATGACCACCTAAGCCCAGGTAGTGCCTAAACGAGAATCACCCCAACCACAACTGAGTCTAAAAGATTTTAAACTCGGACCCTAGACTGGACATGACACTGCAAGTGTAATGGCGCAGTCAGATCGGGCATGGGACGCGTGCGTGCAGCAAATGCAGAGGCAGTCGCTTCAATCGGCGTGATTGCTGTAGAGGTCCGCCAATGGAGTTGAGCACGTCTCACGCCTGAGGGAAGAGGCTCCAACAAGACGCATACATACCTCAGCATGCATCGGCTCCACCGGGTGACGCTCCAACAATGTCCCATCTAGTCGGCAGTCATCTGTATGCCAATGTAAACAAGCCGGGAGGACACAATAGAGCACAATGAGAGGTGTCCAAAAACCAACAATATAATTGTGGACCACCGCAGTTTTCCTGGTGTCAGGTCCAGAGGTCACCGCGACCAACGAAAGAGCAACACCCCCCAATGGCTCGTAGGCGCCGCTGGACACACGCATTACAGCGGCACAACCAACATGTGACAAGGAGCCACAACAGATGGCTCAGTATCCAAAGAAGGACACACCACCAAAGAGGCAGTCACACATCTACTGGGATCACGACAAAGGGACCGAAGACCAACGGCATGTACTGCGACTTTGAACTTGCCAGTATAGAGGGCGTTGGTGAGAAATTCAGCTCGCTATTGCCGCATGTCAACACAATTCATTATTGCATTCACGTACAAAGTGATGCTCAATATTGATGTGCTTTGTGTGAGTGTGATGCATACCAATATGTTCATTGGTGCGGTGCATGCTCTCATTGTCGCAGTGAAGAGTGATGTTATGGATGGGCTGGCGCAACTCTTGCATGAGGCAACACAACCAGATGCTCTCACAGACACCGGCCACCAAGGCGATGTACTCTGCCTCAGTCGAGCTACGCGCGACACAACCTTGCTTGCCACACTTCCAAGAGACAACAATGCCGCCAATGAGGAAGATGTACCCTGATTGGCTCCGCGAGTTGCGATCCTGGGTCCAATCACTAGCCCTGTACCTGTCTACAACGACAGAGGGATGTGCACGAAAGCAAAATCCAAGACAAGGAGTGGACACGACGTAATGCACAACATGCAATGCCGCCTCGAGATGGAGCCAACACAAGCATAGGGAGAACTGGGACAAGACGTTGACTGCAAAAGAAACGTCGTCTCGTGTGGTGGTACGAAGGAACATCAAGGACCCGTTGACCGGGAGGTACATCGTGACGTCAATGGGCTCACCAAGCCGGGCACGGTCGGCTGTCTTCAAGAGCCGCTGCCCGGATGGAGTCATGGGCATGGAGGCATAGGGAACAACAGTCAACAGGTTTGCAAAATGCTCTATGAGGGTACAAAGACACCCAGCCTGATGCACATGTAGGACGCAACGCTGACAGTCACGATAACTGTCCATGCCGAGAAAGACACGGGCAGGACTGAGATCCTTCATCTTGAACGGAGACTGGAGGAAATTCTTCACAGTTTGTACAGCTTGAGGATCCGGAGAGGTGGCCAAGAGGTCGTCAACGTACACCAAAATGACGACAAAGGGTGCCGATGGATTGCTCACGATGAGAGCTGGGTCAACCGGCCTGCGACAATAGCCACCGCTTTCAAGAGTGGCGGAAATCTCGAGGTTCGAGAAGCGGAGAGATTGCTTCAACCTGTGCAAAGCCTTGTGAAGGTGCCAGACACGCCCAGTACCATTGTCAAAGCCAGGCTGCTGAGCCAAGTAGACTTCCTCACTAAGCCGACCGTGCAAGAAATATTTCTTTAACGTCCATTTGATACAGCTCCCACTCGTGCTGAGCCACCTGGCTGAAAGGCGCCTTGGCGGTAGTGTACTTCCCCACGGGTGCAAAAGTGGCATTGACATCCACGCTAGGTACTTGAGAAAAGCCTTTGGAGGTGAGGCGAGGCTAGTAGCGCTCAACCATGCCTTTGGGCTTATGTTTGCACCGGAACACCCAACGTGCTCCTTACGCATAGCCTTCCCCTAGAGAGACACATCTAGAGCGGAGCGAGTCTGGCGGACGGTATGAGGATCAGATGGGAGAACTGTGCTTCTATGCATAAAGAGGGCGGAGGCGACAGAGGCGGGACACACGGAGGGACTGGAATTAGCGAAAATGACATGGTAAGGATTGTCCGCGAGCATGGAGTAGCCGACGGCGGAGTTGGGTTGGACAACAGCCGTAGCCAGACCAAGCACATTTAGAATGGTGGCAGGAGCCGGCTGGTCTGGGGTGGGGCCCAAGGCTGAAACAGGACGGGCAGACACAGTTTGACCGACAGAGTGAGAAGAAGACTGCAAGCGATGAAAGCGACCACCCGGAGCTCGACTCTACGAGGCAGGGGCAAACGAGGGTGGAGGAGCGACGGGATCCACTGCGAAAAGAACCAGCACGGGATGAGGGTGAAGTGGAGAGGTAGTAGAAGACGTGGGCGATGACGTACGGGAAGACAGAGGAGACGATGCTAGTGATGTGGAAGATATGACACCAGGTCATGACACGGGCAGGGATGCTGGCGTAGAGGAGGATGAAGAGGTGGATGTAGATGCAGGCAGGGAGACATGGGACGATGCTGGTACCAACGACGCAAGCGATGATGGAGGCAGTGGCATAGTGGGCGACGTAGACGTGAGTACAGGGACGAACGCTGGCAAGGGTACAGGTGATGCAAGATGCACGCGGGAGGGTGGAGAGCCGCCCGAGGGCCATACGGCCCAAGAGCTGCCCTCAACACACAAAACCGGGCCAAGAGAGGGGACGCGATGGACAATGTTGCGACTTAACTTACTCTCAAAGAAGAGAGCCTCATGTGACTCAATGACACGACGACCCTTTGGATCCCAGAAAAGCAATGCCGTTGACTACAACCAAGGGCACATACGCTCGCAAGGGGAGAAATTCCCGTCACGCTGGTCCTCAGGGAGTTAAACACCTGCAACACACCCCAAACCCGCACAAGATGCAAGTCAGCGTGATGATAGTACCAGTGTTTGCACGGAGTGACGTGATGTGGAAGCGGTCCGTGAGGAGCCTGTTTCCACACAGAAGTAATGTAGTTCATGGCCTCATAAGTAAAAGCCTCAGGCAGGCCAGACTCGACTAGCATGGTGCAAAATCCATCGGCAAGAGTTTAGTTCGAACATTCAAGAACACCATTTCCGTGAGGGGTATAAGGGACCAAAGAGTCAAGTCGGACATTGACATACGTAAGAAAGCAAAGTTGGCCCCTATGAATGCGCCACCACTATTGGAGCAAAATACATGTAGCTTATGGTAAAAGGCATGCTCTGCCTGGACGAGCCAAGACTCGATAGTGAGACCGACACCACTCTTGAGGCACAGGGGAAAGATCCAACAGAAGTGTGTGTAGTCATCAGTCAGACACAGGACATAACGACCGCCACCAAGGAACTCTACTAGGAACGGTCCCATGAAATCACCATGGACAAGAGCAAGAGGCTCATGGGTGCGAGACGAGGACATGAGAAATGGGGAAAAATTCATTTTGCAACGCACACAATCCAAATAATCAATGGTGGAGGAAGCTGGGAAAGTAGCACCATCCAGACTTGTGGCAGGCTGATGGCATAGCAGGCTGTGAATGGTAGCGGTGCTCACATGGCATATGCAACAATGAAAAAAGTGTGTGTGCTCTGCAGTGAGTGAGGGTGCAACATGCATATGAGCGATAGCAGCGGCAGACGAAGATGGTGTAAATGTCAGGACACTATACAACTTGTCGCAGCAAATACCACAAAGTGCGACATGCTCGGACGAGTATAGAGAAACAGTACCAGTGCCACGGGACGCAACAAATTCCATGCCCTGATTGCCCAGGATTGAGACGGAAAACAGACAAATCTCCACTGCGGGAACGAATAGGACATCAGGTAAGAACACTTCACATGCAGGAAAAACAATCCGCATGACACCGACACCCCAGACAGGTAGCATCTGGCCTGAAGCGGTGTGCACAAAACAAACATCACCAACAGGACCCAACGACACAGACGATGAGCGAGATGAATTCATGTGATGAGTGGCACCGGGATCAAGGATCAAGTACCCACATGACACACGAGCAGATGATGACACATGACATGCAGCAACAATGCTGGAAAAGAAACAAGGGTACAGTGCACAACCGGTGCAATGCCCCAACAGATGGGGAAACGTAACATGCTGTCAACCTTCATTCCTAGGGTCATTCGTACCTGAATTGACCGACAAGGCTCCCCGAAGGAATCCATCCAACTAACAGCGGTGACCTCCAGACTCAACAACCCTACTCACATCGCAGGACTGAACACGAGGTCGGGAGTGACAAGATTGGGATGCCGAAGGTGAAGCCGTGCACAATGACAAGGTAGACTGGCGGGATTCTGATGCAGCCACCAGAGGCGTCGAAGGAAACATGCTAGCAGCTGACAGATACATCCATGATGGAGGTGTGTAGAACACTGATGGTGGTCCACAGAAGGACAGGACTGAGTACAACGGAGTCCACACACAGGCGGGTAATGGCACCACATGCAATGCCATGCTGCTATCGGAGAGACAACAAAGTGAACAACAGGGAGACGGATGGTGGAACCTGAGAATGGTCCCTGTCCCACAACATGGGAAATGAATGCCAGTGCTTGGGTCACAAACTGGAAGATGTGAGGTCTCCCGTGGTACTGAGGAAAAACCCAAAGCATCGGGGCCTTGACAATAAATAGAATAGAGGGGGAAACTCAAAGAAGAACGTAGGGTAGATCTAAGAGTAGATGGGAAAATCTCCCAACGTGTCTGGGTGCTCACTCAAAAGAATGATTGTCTCCCGAGACATTGGGACAAGTCTCCTAGTTTTTGGGTCTCGACTAGGAGTGGTGCAAGAGAGGGGTAGAAAAATAGATCCGAAAACGAAAACAAAAAACAAAATAAAAACAGAGAAATTGTAAAACAAAAGAAGAGGACATAGGGATTGAAGCCAAGTGGAAGGGGCTGCCAAGAGGGGCTACAGATGAGGGGGCCCAGGTGTACACCAGTAGCTGTTTTTCTTCTCCTTCTTTGCTGGCAAGGCGAGACGGGCTGCGATTGACGGGCTCGTCAACAGGCAAGCTTTGCCAGCCGACAAGCTCGTCCATCGACGAGTTCATCGATCGACAAGCCTGTCGATTGACAGCTCGTCGACACAGCACAATGGGAAGATGTCAAGCAACTTCCTAATGACGGCAACAAGCAGAAGGCTGCGACTTTAGCTGCATAGAAGCTATTGTGGCTGTTACTGACGTCGCGATGAGGTTGTTGACCGCGGATTGTGAATGGTGCACTGTGATTGCTGTTGTTTCTGTTGCTGCTGCTGTTGCTGTTGCTGCTACTACTACTTTTGCAGCTTTGTGATGGTTTTGGGAGCCAACCATTGCTATTGGTGTTGCAAATACTACAGTTACGAGATACAAGAGCTGTTGCATTGAGCTGCAATTGCCGCCACTGTTGTTGTTGCTACTGCTGCTACTGTTGCTACTTTGGTGCGAGCTGGGATTGCGCTGCTACTGCTGCTACGCTGTTACCGCTCACAGCGGTGATTGCTGCAGCTGTCGCTACTACAGCTAGAGTCAGCCGCAAGAGGTATGCAAGCATGCAGCTACTACTGTTGCAGCAACCACCACGTCAATAGCTGAGTGCAGCCGCCACTGCTGCTGCTAGATGCAACTTATCTGCAATGATCATTGGGACAACTACCAATGGCTGCTATTGTTACCAGGGTCTGCTATGGTTGCAGTCGCTGCTGTTGCTGTGGCTCTTATGGCGGCTCAAAGCGCTGCCACTCGTTTGCGTCGCTACCAAGACGGCAACCGTGACAAAGGAAGCTGCCAAGATATTTTGGCAGTGTTTCGTCTCCAGCTATATTGGATGACATCGTGTCATGAGCCCTTAGCTCAGGGCCACCGCATTGTCACGATCTGTGCGCGGCACCCAGCCAAGTCAAGCCCAGTCGAGGAGTCTCTACTACTGTTGTTGTTGTTGTTGTTGTTGTTGTTGTTGTTGTTGTTGCTGCTGCTGCTGCTATTGCTGGTGCAATCTGTTTTGAATTTTGACGGTTTGAACATGATTTCTGCATCGACTTGATGTTGCAGGCTTCAAGCATTGACCGTTTTTTTGCTCGTTAGAAAAGAAGTCATCGCTCGACCGTAATTTTGCAAGGAGCACTGCCTTCATGGCAAGCGACGACGGACGCTGCTCCCATATGGTAATCTTCGTTGCTTCGGAAACAAGGGGGCACGGTTGTTCACTTGTTTTGTACTATGGACGTAGATGGAAAATGACTTGTGCTGAGGGTGGTTTACATGGATCGAGAGACAAGGTACCCACTATGTCGAAATCTGAAGCTTGCCTGTCCGCACCTACTCATTTTGGAATGGCACCCTCAAACCACTTTCATTTTGGCATTGCATATCCAGTGCTTGACAAATGGAAAACCTAGGCAGCAGGTTGGGGCAACAGCGTTGTTGATTCAGCGTGCGGGCTTCCACGCTCGTTGCTTAAGTCAGCTGCCCCCTCAGTCTGCTGCTCTAGAGTCTAAGTCTGGAAGCTCTGGGTTTGTTACTCAGAAACGCGCGCGCCAGAGTTAGCGCCAGAAAGCAGCTGAAAACTGAATGTAACTGGTTAGGAATGAAGAATAAGCAACAATAAGAGACCCCTCCAAGTTCTAGCCCCCCCCCACTAGTGTAGAAGTTGTTACTCAGCTAACGAGCCCATCAGAAAATAGCTGTGGACCTATTTTCTGGCTGGCAGGGTTTTCTTGGTGAGCCCTGCCAGACGCCCGACAGTCGAAAACCCCGACGTCGTCTGTTTTGCCTAAAAACTGGACCATACCATAATGCCAACGCTGCAAACGCAGTCGTGCGGTCAGAATCAGCTAGAAAAATAGCAGCAAAGAGTTATGGCTGCCAGAACCCAGGTAGTGCCTATGGTGGTCCATGGTGCTGAATAGGGCCATACAACATGCAACAAGGACCCTAGGCAGAGCATGATGATGCAGACACGACGGGACGCACTGGACGCATGCAGATAGCAATTGCGGTGGCAGTGACCGCCGGCAGCACGACCGCCGAGGAGGCCTGCCGATGGAGCTGAGCACGTTGCTGGAGAGAGGAGGCTCGAGCGAACTGCGAGTAGACCTCGGCGTGCGTCGGCTCCACCGGATGACGCTCCATCAGCGTCGAGTCTCGCCGTCAGTCATATGCACGCCGATGTACACAAGCCGGGAGGACACAACAGAGGACATTGAGGGACACGCAAGAACGAACACAACCCCATGACTCACAGGCATAGTGTACATGGGCGGGCGGAGAAACGGTCAACATCCAGACTCCCCCAAGGTACACAGAGACGCAACCAGAGACAAAGAGGGCAACTCACGGACGTACGCCGACTGAACTCACAGCCTTCTTGAACGGGTCCCGCTTCAGTGCCTTGGTCAGGAAGTCAGCCAGTTGTCGTGCTGTCTCAACCGGTACGATGCTGATGCTGCCGTCATGCAACAACGAACGCACATAGTGATACTCAACATTGATGTGCTTTGTGCGTGTGTGATGCACACCGTCATTGTCGGCGATGGCCATGGCAATCTCATTGTCACAATGCAAGGTAATGGATGCGATAGACTGATGCAACTCAAACAGCAGACGACGCAACTACACACTCTCACACACGCGTGAGCCAAGGGCCACGTACTCAGCCTCAATAGTGCTGTGTGCAATGCACCCCTGCTTGCCACTACGCCAGGACACAACTGTGCCGCCGACCAGAAAGACCCAGCCCGTGCAACTCTTACAGTCTGGACTACCGGCCCAGTCACTGTCGGTGTAGCCCACTGCAACGACGGACGACTGACGGCGGAACATGAGACCTCGCCGAGGGGTCGAGACGACATTGTGTAGCACTCCAATCGCGGCCTCGAAGTGGAGGTGACGCGACTCCTCAAAGAACTAGGCCAGGAGGTTGACGGCGAACGCGATGTCTTGGCGCGTCGTCGTTGCTAGGAACATCTGTGACCCGATGACCCGCAGATACGTGGTCACATCAACTGGCTCCCCCACAACAGCTGGGTCATGACTCTTCAGCTTCACTTGGCCATCGGGTGACATGGGTGAAGACGCGCTAGGCACGAGGGGCAGGTCCTCGGCAAAGCGAGTGAACAGGGTCTGCACATAGGCAGCTTGGTGGACGTGTAGGATGCCCTGAGAGCGATCATGCTCGAGCTCCATGCCCAGGAAGAATCGGGCTGACCCGAGATCCTTCATCTGGTAGGCGGCGTGCAGCAAGTCCTTGACACGCTAGATTGCGGCGGCGTCTGGCGACGCAATGAGGAGATCGTCGACGTAGACGAGAACCGCGGCGAAGGTCTGACCTCGCAGGCTAACAAACAGTGCGGGGTCAACGGTGCTACGTAGGAGGCCGCCACGGAGAAGCGTGTTGGTAATCTCCTAGTTCCAGCACCAAGGCGTCTGCTTCAGGTCATAGAGGGTCTTTTGCAGCCGCCAAACTCTCCCGGTGATGTCGTCGAAGCCTGGGGGCTGCATCATGTAGAGCTCCTCACCCTCTAGTGAGCCATGGAGGAACGCATCGCTCACGTCTATCGGATGCAGCTCCCACCCGTGCTGGGCAACCATGCTGAAGAGTGCCCACCTAGTGGAGAACCGACCGACTGGGGCGAAGATCTAGTCGTAATCGACCCCAGGGACCTGAGGAAACCCCGTTGCTATGAGGCGGGCCTTGTACTTGTCCAAGGATCCGTCAGGCTTCCACTTACGCTGAAAGACCCACTTGGCACCAATGGCCTTCCGACCTGGAGGGAGGTCGACGAGGTCATACACGTGGTGCTGTCGGATAGCAACGAGCTCCTCGACGCAGGCAGCATCCCAATGTGTGGCCTCAGGGGAGGCTCGAGCCTCGCATAGGGTGGAAGGATCCTCTGGCCGTGCTGTGGACCAGACTGAGAGGGCGTGTGCATCACGAGCACTAGGTGGGATGCGGGCGAGTGCAGCTACAACAGCATGCCGATGCTCGTGATGAAGCATGGCGTAGCCCAATGCAGAACCCGGGTGAAGGTCTGCAATGATGGCGGAAGTGGTCAGGCCGAGAGCCTTTGTGCCAGGGGTCCCACTCACGACTGTGGGAGTGGAGGAGACACGTGGAGCCACAGGGGTCGAGGTGCCACGCGACGCGGAGCGACGGTCTGCGTGCTCACTGTCGGCCGAGGTCGAAGGCTACCGCTTGGGCCACGTGTGTAGCGCGGTCGGGCAGAAGATGGCCCTGAGTCCGACGGGCCGACGGAGGCGGACGGGGCTATTGGTCAGGAGGAGCCAGCAGA
The DNA here is from genome assembly GCA_023375785.1 of Penium margaritaceum. Classification (NCBI taxonomy): domain Eukaryota; kingdom Viridiplantae; phylum Streptophyta; class Zygnematophyceae; order Desmidiales; family Peniaceae; genus Penium; species Penium margaritaceum. Next base: position 20,833 of record SZWC01022989.1, on the reverse strand, counting down.
CGTAACAAGCGCTACTGGTACGGAGGGGCCAGTTGGCCCGGAGGAGCCAGCAGACGCGACAGGCGCTGCTGGCCCAGAGGGACCACCGGACGTGACAGGGGCTGCTAAGCCAGAGGGGCGAGCGGACGTGACAGGGGCTGGTGGGCCAGAGGGGCCAGCGGCAAGACTGGTGCTGTCGGCCCGGAGGGGCCATCGGAAGCGACTGGGGCTGCCGGCACGGAGGGACAAGCGGACACGATAGGTGCTGCTGGCCCGGAGGGGCCAGTGGACACGACAGGTGCTGATGGGCTGGAGGGGCCAGCGCACACAACAGGTGCTGCTGGCCCGGAGGGGCCAGCGGACGCGACTGGGGCAGCTTGTCCGGAGGGGCTAATAGACACGACGGGGGCAGCTGGCTCGGAGGGGCCAGCGGACGCGGCTGGGACTGTTCGCTGGGGGGGGGCAGCGGACGCGACAGGGGCTACCGGCTTAGAGGGACACAGTGATGTGTCACCCGGAAGCGACAGGATGGATGATGGACTCACCATTCCCCCACGCGACCGGAGGGACATAGACGAGCCTGAGCGGATGAGGTCGCGGGGAAACAGGTCCTCAAAGAAGAGGGCATCGCGGGACTCGACGATGCAGTGTCGGGATGGGTCCTAGAAGCGCTAGGCCTTGGACTGACGAGACACACCAAGGAAGGTGCAGGGGCGTCCGCGGGGGGCGAGCTTGCCGCCCTGTTGTGGGGCGGGCATCCACACAACGGCCACGCAGCCCCAGACGCGAGCCGGGCGGAGGTCAGCGCGCCGACCGCACCAGTGCAAGTAGGGCCTGGACTGGCGGGGAAGGGGGCCGTGGAGAACCCGGGTCCAGACCCAGATCATTTAGGCCATGGCTTCGAAATAGAAGCCATCGGAGAGACCGGACTCAACCCGCATGGTGCGAACGGCGTCGGCCATGGTACGGTTCCACCGCTCGGAGACGCCATTCTGGGGGGGTGTGTAGGGCGCAGACGTCTCATGGTGAATCCCGCGGGAGGTGATAAAGGTCGTGGCCTCACCTAGGTACTCGCCACCGCGATCGGAACGAAAGCGGCAAAGGGAGCGGCCACACTCTCGCTCCGCGAGGACAAACCAGTCCTGAATGGTTCGGGCGACATCGCTCTTCCGCCGAAGGTAGAAGACCCAACGGTAGCGAGAATAGTCGTCCGTAAGAGTGAGGAAATAGCATCCATGCTCACCGACGGACTCGGTGGGGAGAGGGCCCATGACGTCCAAGTGGACAAGGTCAAGAGGGACGGACGCACGGGAGGAAGATAGGGGGTACGTGGACCGGTGAATCTTCTCCTGAGCACAATCAATGCACTCAGTGGAGCACGGGAGAGGGAAAGTCTCTGGGTCCAATCCCTTGGCCGGCTGGGTGTGGAGCATGCTTTCTACTGCGACACAGTGGACGTGGCAAAGGCGGCGGTATAAGAGGCGGGTGTGCTGAGGAGAAAGCACACTGGTGACAAACACATTACTTGTGGCGGCCGACGGGGAGGAGACGAGGGGGGGAAGAGGAGAGACGAGGAACATGCCACAAGTTGCCACGGGTGGTGGCGTACAGTACGACAAGACTAGACGGACGCAACGACACAGTGCCGACACAACGCGAGTGCACAACGTCCACGCTCATGCGGTCAAGGGCAGTCACGGACAGGAGGCTGAGCTCGAGACCGGGGACGAAGAGAACATTGGTCAGAAAGACATCACCGGCCGGACCGCAGAAACGAACGACGCCAACACCACGGACAGGCAACACCTGTCCGGAACCCGTCCGGACACCGGAGACATCGCCGACAGGACGGAGCACACTGAAGGCCTCACGAGAGGCCGTCATGTGATGCGTGGCCCCGGAGTCGGTGATCCAGGTCTCAGCAGGGTCCTGGACAAGGGTCGCCAGATCACTCCCGGTCACATGGCAGCAAGTGAGGGACGCGGACGCGGTGGAAGGAGGCGCGAAACGAGACTGCCAATCGTCAAGCCATGCAATGTCGTCAAGGAGTGGGGTGGAGGAGACCACGGGAGACGACGAGACTGACGAAGAGACGGGACACGACCGCAGCTTAGTCTCAGTCATACAGGGATGGGCCAGAGGGCAGGAGGTGACGCAACTCGCACTTCCCTAGGGAGGAGGGCGAGGCAGGCCAAGCTGGAGCGCGATGAACTGCTCCAGCTGACGCTCACGGGAGGACGGCCCAGGAGTGTAGACGGAGTGTGGACTGACGGTGCCGGAGCCCGGGTAGTAGGAGGGCTGAATCGGCGAAGGGAGCAGAGGTGCCGATGGCTGAGGGTAGTACTGCTGCGGGTAGTACTGCTGCGGCGCGGGTGTCTGTGGGACAGGCGGAGCTGTCGGAGTGGCAGAGCTACTAGACAAGGTCGGAGTGTCAGGGCTAGCAGCAGCGACGGCGGCAGAGGCGAGGCGGTGCTCCCGCTGGCAACGCATGGTGGCAATGACACGAGCCTCGTCCGTCGGGAGAGGGCACGTGTACCACCCGTGACCGGGCTGGCCACAGTTGTGGCAGACCGAGCCACCACCGCTGGACCCGGTTGATGAGTGCTGCTGCTGCTATTGCGCTGGACCCTTGCCTTTCTTGTTCTGACTTTTTTTCTTCTTCCTTGAAGACGATGAGGTAGCTGCAACAGGGGAGGCGACGGCCACGGAGGCAGCGGCAGGGGAGGCGACGGCAAAGGATGCAAGGGCCTCTGTGCGATGGAGCTGGGACTCCTTGCGAGCTTCCTTAATGCGGAGGAAGAGCTCATATGCCCAGGGCATGAGGGTGCCCTGGGCTTCCATGGTGGAGAGCACGTCCTGAGAGTAGTGGACGAAGACGTCCGCGTACATGCTGGTGGCGCGGTACTTGATGGTGAGGAGCACGGACAGAGGGGGCAGAGTAGATTTGCCGAGTCGACGGAGGATGTCCTCCGCCCGCTACCAGTAGGCAGTGACCGTCTCGGTCTCCCCCATGTACAGGGAGTTGAACTCCCGGAGCAGACGTCTGATCTCAACGTCGCTGGATAGGTGATGGGGCCTGGTAAGGACGTGCCATGCGGCTGCAGGTTCTGGGATGTCGCTAGCGGTGAAGTCACCGAGGAAGGGCTCGAGGGCAAGGCGGGAAGCTGGGGGGGCGACTGGTACAAGGGCACGGACAGCGCGACCAGTGTCATACAGCTGATCGGCCTGGGTGGAGTCGTAAGGGAGGGTGTAGTAGGCCCACAGACCCTCACCCTGTGCCCAGATCTAGAAGCTGAGCTCCTGGCTCCGGAACTGCTCGCCGGCCTGAAGCGCCGACGGCGGTGTCTCAAAGTCCTTTTGCCTGCGGCCGGCACCCAGAGTGGGGCCAAGGATGGAGGTCACTGTTTGCCGTTGGCGCTGAGTCTGCTGTTGTGCCAGGTAGTACGTGGCAGCGGACACAGCGAGGCTAGCGTGCCCTGGAGGGATGAACGACGGCTATACACTGGTGGCGGTTTGGGAGGCGACTGGCTGTAGCGCTGCAAGCTACTGCGTCAAGGCGGCGAGTTGTTGTTGAAGTGCAGCGAGAGGATCAGGGTTGCCGCCAACGTTACCAATGGGCTGCTGCTGTTGTTGCTGCTGCTGCAGGGGCGGCGGCTGCTGCTGCTACAGCGGCGGCGGCTGCTGCTGCTAAGGCTGCGGCGCATGCTCCTGCTGTTGCTGCTGCTACTTCGGCTGTTGCTGGTACGGCGGCGGCAGCTGCTGTTGCCGTGGCGGCGGCAGCTGCTCCTGCTACTACTACGGCGGCGGCTGCTGCTGTTACGGTGGCAGCGGCTGCTGCTGCTGCAACGGTGGTGGGTGGTGGTGGTGCTGCTGCTGCTGCTGCAGTCGCTCAAGAAAGGAGGGGCAAAGGTCCCCCCAACAGAGGAGGACCCCTCCTCGCCAGGACTACCAGCCATGACTTAGAGTCCCTTGTGTTTTTTTTTCCTTGTTGTCTAAGTGTTGCCGATGCCATCATGAGGTTGGGTGGGTGCGAATTCTACCCACTCCTTTGGCATTCCCCCTTTCCTTATCGGCCTTGTTTTTTTTGTTGATGATGTAAGTAGTGACATCAGTAGTGATGTCAGTAGTGACGTTTGTAATGGTGTCAGCAGAGGGGTGCTGACATCCGTAGCGCCAGTTTTTGGGGCCGTCGCTACTACTGTTATTGCTGATGCTGCTGCAGCCATTGCTACTACTACTGTTCCTCCTGCTGTTGCTGTGCTGCTCCTGCTGATTACTACTGCTGCTGCTACTACTGCCGCTGCTGCTGTTTGCCGCTGCCGCTGCTGCTGTTGCAACTACTGTTGCTATTGGTGTTGCTGCTGCAATTGCAGCTGCAGCTGCTGTTACTACGAGCTGCTATGGCTGTTGTGGTTGTTGCACCTTGTTGTTACTGCTACGCGCTGCTATAGACGTGATGCGTGCTGTAACAGCTGCTCACTGCTACGGCGGGCTGCTGCAGCAAGCTGCGGGGTGGGAGATTCTTTTTGTTGCCCCATTTTTTTTCTTTTTTCTTTTCTTGTCACAGCGGGCAGCAGCCCGTTGTCTGCTACGAGCAGCGGGCTCTGCTTGCCTGGCAGTAGGGAGCTGCTGCTCGCTGGCAGGAGCAAGCTGCCACTCGCTGCTCGCTCGCTGTGAGTAGCGAGCAGTAGCAGCCGAGGTTGGCAGCTGCCAGCTGCTGCTCGTTGCTACTGCTGTTGGAGCTCGCTACAGCAGCTGCTGCAGCTCGTTGCTGCTGCTGCACGTTGTTGCACCTGCTGCGTGCTGCAGCTGCTGCCTGCTGCCGCTGCGGGCTGCTGCTACAAGCTGCTGTTGCGCACTGCTGCTGCTGTTGCACGTTACTGCTGCTGTTGCGCGCTGCTGCTGTAGCGAGCTGCTGCTGGTGCGAGCTACTACGAGCTGCTTCTTCTGCCTCCTGCTGCTGCTTGTGGTGCCAGTCACTGCACCTGGGTGACGTTGCTCTTGCGTCGTCGCCTGCAGACGTCAGACGCTGCCTGCCGCTCACCTCCTCACGTCACACGTGGAGGTCAGTGCTGCCAAAAAAAATTTGGCAGCATTTCCCCTGGCCCAGTGGCCGTGGGAAAAAATCTGACGCCGCCACCAGGCGGATCAATGCTGCCAGAAAAAATCCGGCAGCATTTCCCCTGCACTGGCACGTATGGGGGTCCGCCGGCATTGTTTGACACCTGTTCGCCAGTCTTCTGCTGCTGTTGCTACGCTCTGGCTCTGATACCAAAATGGAAAACCTCGCCAGCAGGTTGGGGCAGCAGCGTTGTTGATGCAGCGTGCGGGCTTCCACGCTCGTTGCTTAAGTCAGCTGCCCCCTCAGTCTGCTGCTCTAGAGTCTAAGTCTGGAAGCTCTGGGTTTGTTACTCAGAAACGCGCGCGCCAGAGTTAGCGCCAGAAAGCAGCTGAAAACTGAAAGTGACTGGTTAGGAATGAAGAAGAAGCAACAATGGGAGACCCCTCCAAGTTCTAGCTCCCCCCCACTAGTGTAGAAGTTGTTACTCAGCTAACGAGCCAATCAGAAAATAGCTGTTGACCTATTTTCTGGCTGGCAGGGTTTTCTCGGTGAGCCCTGCCAGACGCCTGACAGGCCAAAACCCGGGCGTCGTCTGTTTTGCCTGAAAACTGGACCATACCATAATACCAACGCTGCAAACGCAGTCGTGTGGTCAGAATCAGCTAGAAAAATAGCAGCAAAGAGTTATGGTTGCCCGATCCCAAGCAGTGCCTACGGTGGTCCATAGTGCCGAACAGGGCCATACAACATGCAACAAGGACCCTAGGCAGAGCATGACGATGCAAACGCGACGGGACGCGCTGGATGCATGCAAACAGGAATTGCGGTGGCAGTGACCGCCGGCAGCACGAACGCCGAGGAGGCCTGCCGATGGAGCTGAGCACGTCGCCGGAGAGAGGAGGCTCCAGCGAACTGCGAGTAGTCTTGAGCGTGCGTCGGCTCCACCGGATGACGCTCCATCAACGTCGAGTCTCGCCGTCAGTCATATGCACGCCGATGTACACAAGCCGGGAGGACACAACAGAGCACAATGAGTGACGCGCAAAAACCAACAATCCAGCACTTGGCAAAAAGAAGACGGGGTACCCGAGTCCGGTGTGTTAGGAACAGTAGTTAGCAAGGTGAAAATTTCGCGTGTAGCGAATGGGACGGAATCCTTGACCATCAAAGCCAAAACCATGGTGCTTGAGGGCCTCCGATCTTCAAGTTATCACGTCTAACCGCCCATAGGCTAAGGACCTCGGCTTGATCCACGTGGCGACGGTTGCGCGCTACACAACGGCATATCTATACACAAACTTGAGTATTATTTGGGCTGAGCCGAACACGACCCTGCTACAGAACACCGACGAGAAGTTTGCATCATTTTGTCATAATCATACAAAGATATGATTACGCCCTTCAAAATGATAGCGAAATAGTACACTACAAACATTTGGATGACATTCTTACATAGAGAAGTAAGTGAGAACTCAATGACGCTAGTCGAAGACCCCAACGTGCACAATCCTTTACAAGGATGAAATCACAATTCCTGAACAAACCGCACATGATTTGAATATTGCAATCCAAAAATGAAAACTATGTTTATCATGCCCACTATTTTGAGAAAGGAGCGGCATGCTTGTATGGTTTTGCTAATCTTCGACGTACGGGTACGCCGTGAGCAGACATGATATTCATGGGTATTCCATTTTTCCTTTCAGTGCGTTAGATATGGTGTGCCAACTCTTTAGCACGTGGGCACGCCAACTTAATAGTGTGCATGGTGCAGGTATCCAAGCCTTTTCACCATTTTCATACATTGCGTGAAATAGGTTCATCGCTCGTATTGTGCTCTTTTGATGAATTGCAATGTGGGGGGGGGGGGGGGGGGGGCGNGGGGGGGTCGTGGGGGGTTTGCTTGGGGGGTCTGTTATAAGGGAACCTGTTGGGCCTCGCAATAGCGAATCCTAGCAGGCGTCTGCGTACGTATGTGGTTGGGGGTATGGTTAAAATAGGGTTTTCAAACATTATAAAGGGTTCGTGATTAGATTTATTTAATGAAGAAAAAACACAGCCCGTCCCCCGTATTGGAAGTTTTGAAGATAAAACGGAGAAGTTGCCCACTTGTTGGAATGAAGATGGACGGCGTCAACCGAAATAGTTCATTGCTTACATAAATTCTATCCTCATGTTACTTATGTCTCAAAATGGGTATAGGAATTCTTTTATCTTCGGATAGGGGGCATCTTATCTTTCATTGAAGAAAGTGAGGGCGGTACAACGATTGAACTCATAAGAAAGCCCAAAGAATGATTTTGATGGTTCATCATAGGGGAAATTTTAGAAATGTGATGCATATCATGGCATTGAAACGTTACGGACGAGGAATTAGGTGGGTGAAGTTTGCTGGGTCCAGATTTGGGGTTTGTCTTGGATTCCAGTAATTGATAGAAAAACTTGCACAGAAATGAATCTGGTTCACGAACCAGAATTTCCTAACGCAGGATTGTAGGATGATACCTTCTCTCCCCCCCCGCCCCCCCACCCCCCCCCTCGGCCCCCCC
>SZWC01022989.1:819-10918 GCA_023375785.1 Penium margaritaceum | reverse complement strand
ACCTCCTGTCTTCCCCCCCCACCCCTCTCTCTGTCTTTCTTTCTCCCCCCTCTCTGTTCACCATCATGGCTGCTGCGTGCCACCTACAGGCGGTCACAAGCAAATCGGCAGCTGTGGCAAGACTCTCTCTGTGCAGCCGAACCTGACTGCGCCGCCCACCCAGACCGCCCACGCAGGCGACCCACCCGCACCGCGACTCGGACCGACTCTCGCACCGTAGCCTGCCAGCTGTTGCCAACGCGGCCGGTCAACGCAGACGCCGTCAGTGCGGTCTCATCACCACAGTGCCAGAGCGAGGGCGGAGGGGTCGCCTGCAGCAGAGACGAGGGACAGGCGGAGCAGCAAACGGGGGAAGAGGCGCAAGAAGAGGTGCAGGGAGTGCAAGCTTCTCTCTCTGATCAGGTCTTTGGCTGCGCCAGGGCTTTGACGCCGGGGCCAGGCTAAGGCTGGCTGCCATGGCCATACAGAGGCAGGCTCTCGACTTCCGCTTTCTTGACGAGGGGCTGGGAGGACAGGAGAAGCAGCGCAGGCAGAAGCGCCAGAGGGAGGAGGAGGACGACGACGCGGAAATGCAGAGGGAGAGGATGGAGGAGGACGACGACGGAGCAGCTTGCACCATGAGCAACGCTGCGGCTGGCGACGGTCTCCCCTCTGCATCCGGGAGCGTGCGAGGCGGCGCGGGGGGCGGAGTCGTAGGGGGTGCGGCGGCGCGTGCTGGGAAGAAGAAGGCGAGGATGGGTGCGCTGGGTGCGGACGTGTCCTCTCTCACGTTCTCTGTGGGGTCCTCAACGCCAGCCACAGCGGCTGGCAAGAAGGTGTCGGGGCGCAAGTGGAAGGAGCCGCGCACGAAACGCGCCTCGGCCCTCCGTCGGCCGCAGGGNGAGCTTAAACGACAGCAGCTGCTGCAGCAGCAGGGCAAGGTTGCAGCCACAGGCGCTCAGCAGCAACAGCAGGAACAATTGCAGCAGCAGGAGCAGGTGGAGGCGGAGAAACAGGGGGAGGCAAAGGGGAAGGAGAAGGAGGCGGCGCATGTGAAGCGCGAGCGCGAGCGTCAGTTGAAGAAGGCGTTCCGCGAGCGTAAGGAGGAGCTGAAGGAGGAGATCCGCGCGAGCAAGCGCGCGCAGCGCGAGGCGGCGGAGGCGCGCAAGCGGCGCAAGGAGGAGGGCGCGCTCAAGGGCGTGAAGGTGCAGATGATCACCAACCCTCGTACGCTCAAGAAGATGTCCAAGAAGGAGCTCAGGAAGCTAGTGAAGGTCCCTGCGCCCACCGTGCCCGACCCTCCAGCGACGGCTGCTGCCGCTCCCCCTGGCTCCACGTGAGGGAGTTTCTCCGCACGCTTCAACGTAGGAATGCCTTCATTTGTGGAAGGAGGTGTTTGTCCCCTGCGCAGGGTGAGATGAAGCAGTACGGGCCTGCAAGTGCAAGCTTTACAGCCTGATCAGCACCTGCTCTTGCACTTGTCACTGTGCCCAGTTTGTGGAGGAGAATGGTGGCCAGGACACAGCTTGTGTGGGTGTGATCCTCATGGATGCTCTCACAGGCTGCTTGCCTTGTGGCTCATACCGGGCGGCTTGGCTTGAAGGGATGCGCGAGGCGCCTCATCCGCAAGGGTCCAGGGTCGTTTCCATGGTCCTGATCGTGCACTCCCCCGTAGCAAATGCAGCAGGCATGTGCTGGTAGAGCCTTGCTTCTGTGGGCNGCCTGCAAGTGCAAGCTTTACAGCCTGATCAGCACCTGCTCTTGCACTTGTCACTGTGCCCAGTTTGTGGAGGAGAATGGTGGCCAGGACACAGCTTGTGTGGGTGTGATCCTCATGGATGCTCTCACAGGCTGCTTGCCTTGTGGCTCATACCGGGCGGCTTGGCTTGAAGGGATGCGCGAGGCGCCTCATCCGCAAGGGTCCAGGGTCGTTTCCATGGTCCTGATCGTGCACTCCCCCGTAGCAAATGCAGCAGGCATGTGCTGGTAGAGCCTTGCTTCTGTGGGCCTGAATTATGTACGCAGGCATTCAGGGGCTTGTGTGAGGCCCTGCCGTTGCTCTGAAAAGGGGGCTTGTCCTCATGCGTAATGCTATGGCCAGCACCTGTGTGCCATCACACAGGTGCTGAAGGGTACGGGACCCTGATCTCGGCAATATGAATTTACTCCCCAGATACAGCACACTGGTCTAAATGATGTTTGCGGAAACTTTGGTGAGGATTTGTGGCCATCTGCCTCAGGTTATGCCTAGACGTAGGCACGAAGTAAGCATGAGCATGTGAGATGGTGTGTAAAGGGAGATTGTCTGCGAGGATTGGAGGTGGTGTGCTACAGCCACAATCTTGTATTGTCATGTTTTGGTCCACAATTGCCCTGGGCGAGGGCTTGAAAACATGCTGGAATGTGAGAGATAGCTTCCTAGCATTGCTGTCACTGGCGTGGCAGTACAAGCCAGCCAGCTGACCCACTACCACACACAGGTGGAGCTGAGAACAGCAAGGGGTTGGCTGGGGACACAAACACAAGTGTTAGAAGCTGCAAAAGTTAAAATATGTAGGAAAAAGCGACAATTGAGGTCTGGGCAACCTAAACAGCGCCACGGACCCAGTGCATACACACACGACGCACAAGGGCGCCATTTTCTAACAGGACAAAACAGAGGTAAAAACACACTTTTGGCCATAATTCACTGTAGACTCATCAGAACAACGAGCCGTTTGAACCACAATGGTCGCACCGACGAGATCTACGTCATGATAGGCTACACAACTACGTGCTGTGACACAACACGAATCCAGAAAACACGGAAGTCTTCTGGGCGCCCGTCGTCGCCGGCCGCCAGTCTTCTGCCACCGTCGCCAGTCTCAGGGATCTGCATGTGAATGGACATGAGCCGAGGGGTTACCGTAAGCTGTGTACGACACACACAACAACACTCCCCCATGACCAGAGGGCGGAACACGTCCATGCACATGCAGACACTAACGTTGTACAGAGCAAGATACGCACATCTGTTGCAGGCAGCAGGCACAGCACATGCAAGGTAGCACATGAGGAATCAACCTGCAACAGCGATGGGGCAGAGTCTAACGGAACGAGTGGCCGCATGAAACTTCGAACGACTCAGAGCCTTGGTCAGGAAATCTGCGCACTGCCTGTCAGTGCTCACGTGGATGACTCGGATCTCACCACGATCAACCAAATCCTGCACAAAGTGGCGCTCGACATTTATGTGCTTTGTGCGTGCATGGAACACACTCTAGTTCTTGGCGATGGCCTCCGCACTCATCTTGTCACACTGGAGGACCAAGGGGGGAATGGACTGACGCGGTTCGTGCAACAGACGGACGAGCCAGACACATTCTGCTGCACCGGCGCCTAGGGCAACATACTCTGCCTCAGCGGTGCTGCGTGCGATGCAGCCCTGCTTCCCACTTCGCCAGGACACTAGAGTGCCTCCAATGAGAAAGATGTAGTCGGTGCGACTCTTGCCGTCTGGACTCCACGCCCAGTCACTGTCTGTGTACCCATCAAGCACAACTGACACCTACTCGCGAAAGCACAGACCGAAGCGTGTGGTGGATAGGATGTAGTGCACACAACGGACTGCGGCCTCAGTGTTCGCTGGCGTGGAGCCTGTGAGAAGTGGGCGAGCAGGTTGACAGTGAAGGCAATGTCGCGCAGCGTCGTGGTGGCCAAGTACATGAGCGAGCCGATGACTCGCAGGTACAGGGTCACATCGACTGGCTCCCCCAGGTCAGCTGGGTCATCCACTTTCAGGGCGGCCTGCCCCTCAGGGCGTGGAGGCCGTGCGAAGTGCTGCAAGGAGGTCGGCAAAGCGCTCCCCTACAGTCTGTGCGTAGCATCCCTCATGGACACGGAGTGTGCGGCGGACACGGTCGCGAACGATCTCCATCCCCAAAAAGACAGAGGCCTCACCAAGATCTTTCATGTTGTAGGCTGAGGTGGGAACGGCCTTGGTAGCGTTCACTGCTCCCAGTTCGGGCGAGGTGATCAGAAGATCGTCCACGTAGACGAGGATGGCAGCGAGCGGCGCTAGGGACTTTGCAAGGAACAGAGGTGGGACATCATCGCTCTGAACATACCCGCTCGTCTTAGCGTGCTGGTGATCTCCTAATTCCAGCAGCGAGGTGACTGTTTCACGTCGTACAAGGCCTTCCGCAGCCAGTACACACGACCGGTACCATCCTCAAAGCCAGGTCGCTGGACCATGTAGATCTCCTCCTCAAGGTCCCCGTTCAGGAACACATTGTTGACATCCATCTGGTGGAGTTCCCAATCGTGCTGTGCCACCTGGCTCAGCAGAGTGAGCATGGTCGTCATTCGGCCAACAGGGGCAAAGGTTTCGGTGTAGTCAACGCTAGGGACCTGAGAGAACGCCTTTGCTGTCAGGCGCGCTTTGTAGCGTTCCACAGTGCCGTCTGGTTTTAGCTTCTTGCGGAGAACCCACTTGGCCTTGATGGCCTTGCGGTTCTTCGGCAAGTCCACCAACTCAAAGACGCCATGCTCTCGGATGGCATCGAGCTCAGCCTGGCAGGCAGCATGCCACTGCTCAGCGTCTGGGGCTGACAGGGCCTCTGGTAGGCAAGTGGGATCGGGAGACAGCACTGGCGCACTGCGTGTAGCCAGGGAGTACGCCGCAGAGGGAGGGTCGACAGTCACCATGGACTCAGCGGCGTCGTGAGCAAGGTCGCGCTCATGAGCAAGTAGTGCCATCCCAATGACACAGCCAGGGTGAACCTCAGCAAGGCCGTGAGCACTCACGCCGAGGGCCTTCGTGCCGGGGTCACCGCTGACGACGCTGTGCGTGGGGCGAGGGCGGAGACGTCCGCCAAGTGCCGGTGTGTGGGGTTTCGACGGGGCAGGGGCAGTGGGCGCCGCTGACTCACACACCGGTCTGGACTGCACGACAGGCGCGCCACTCGAGGCTGGTGTGGCCTCAATAGCTGAGTGTGGGCCCACGGCAGACGCAGACGCGTCCGCGGCCGGAGGCAAGGACGGCTCAGATTCAGACACGGATGCGGACGTAGTGTAAGAATGAGACTCAGACACGGAAGCAAACGCAGGCTCAGGTAGAGCCTCAAACACGGAGACTCAGGTGCGGGCGAGAGCGGAGAGTCGGGGGTAGAAGACGGGACGAGGCTGGGGGTGCCGGTGGGCACAGCCGCTGGGGACAGCCCCAAGGGTGCCGGCGACGGAGTGACCGCACTGGATGGGGGCACTGTTCCAACCGTGCCAGGAGCCTCCCCCACATTACGTGGTCCGGAACACCCAGGGGCATGAGCAGCACGCAGAGCGTGGATGCGAGCAAGGTCGCGGAAGGCAAGATGCTCGAAGAAGAGAGCGTCACGGGACTCCACGATGTGGCGTCGCTCATAGTCCTAGAACCGCCAGGCCTTCGACCGTAGGGCGACGCCAACGAAGGCGCAGATGCGGCTCTGCGGAGAGAGCTTGCTCCCCTGCTGCTCTAGTGTGAACCAGACGCAGGCAAGGGCGTCCCAGACGCGGGCCAGGCGCAAGTCCGCGCGACGCCCGTACCACAGCTCGTAGCGCGTGCGGTGACCTGGGAGGGGGCCGTGGGGAATGCGGTTCCAGACCCAGGTCATGTACGCCATGCCCTCGAAGGCAAAGGCCTCAGGCATGGCGCTCTCCGCGCGCATGGCGTGGACTGCATCCTCCATGGTGCGGTTCCGGTGCTCGGAGACACCATTGTGCTGGGGGGTGGCGGGGGCGAAGAGGTCGTGGAAGACACCAAGCTCGGTGAAGGAGCGGGCCATGTCACTGAGATACTCGCCGCCGCGGTCCAAGCGAAAGGCCTGAAGGCGGTGGGGAGACTAGCGCTCAGCCATAACCAGCCAGATGCGGACGGCAACAGCGGCATCGCTCTTCTGTCCCAGACTGTAGACCCAACGTATCCGCGTGAAGTCATCAGTCAACGTCAGGACGTAGTGACCGCGGTCCTCTTGAAACTCGACAGGGAGCGAACCCATGAGATCGGAGTGGACAAGCCCCAAGGGCCGACGGGCCCTGGATAGACGTAGGATAGGTGGACCGGTGCATCTTGCCTTCAGCATAGGCCAGGCAGTCGGTCGTGGGCGGCGCCTCAAAGGACGCCGCATCAAGATCGAGAGCAGGCTGAGTGCGGATCAGTCTGTCGACTGTCCCCAGATGCACATGACAAAGGCGTCGATGCAAGAGACGGTGATGCTCGGGGGACAGGGCACCAGCGATGAAGACACGAGCAGTGGGGGGCGGAGGTAAAGGGGGTGCACTCGCACAGGACCCGCAGATGTGGTACAGATCATCGACGACCGTCCCACTAAGGACGGTCTCCTCGGTGTCACGCACAAAGATGCGAGCATCGACAACGGTGTGCATAACACTCAGGCCCATCTTGGTGCAAGCACGGACAGACATGAGACTGAGTTCCAAATCAGGGACAAAGAGGACGTCGGAGATATATACGGGAGCGGCGGGTCTGGTGAACTGCACAACCCCAACACCCTGGACAAGGACCTCATGGCCAGCTGCAGTGCAAACAGAGCGAACAGTGCCAACAGGGTGCAGGACGACGAAGGCATCACGACGACACGTCATGTGGTGGGTGGCGCTAGAGTCAACGACCCAGTTGGCGTCGGTAACACGTGTACAAGGGGCAACGTGGCACTCGGCAACAGAACAAGGCGCGGCGGCAGGAGGCTCAGCGGCTGACACGACAAGGCAACCAGCAGAACGCACATGAGAATTGTATAGCCAAGACCCATCATCGGGTCCGTCACGCGCACATGGCTGGATGTGGGGACCACCAGAGGCATCATCACGCAACGACACAGACAGTCCACTGGCAGTGGGACCCCTCGACTCAGTCAATTCGCTCGCACCTCCCTGAGTAGCTGGTGTAGCTCGGCGAGAAGCTGGTGTAGCTCGGCGATCGTCCTGTCGCGTTCTGCGAGCGCTTGTTTGCGGGGATCCACGGGGGAGCCTGCTGTGGCGGCGGACTCCTCTGCGAAGGCTGCGGTAGTGGCGGTCGAGTGGGCGATCGCACTGGACATCTGGCGCATGTGTGCCTTGTGCGCTTGCTGCAGTCCACGGGTGACCTTGGCCTTGTCCAACGGGCGGCTTGTCAGACGAGTGCAGTCGCGATAGTGGTGGTCACCTCCGCAGTTGAAACACACGAGCCGACGGTCCGTTGTGCTTCCGGATCCGCTGTTTCCAATGCTACTGCTGCTGCTACCGCTGCTGCTGCTGCTGCTGCTGCTGCTGCTGCTGCGGCTGACGTTACTGGTGCTGGTGTTGGTGCCGCTGTTGGTCCCGCCGCTGGAACCACCACCTGACGATTTGCAACCCTTCCTTCCCTGAGCTGGGGCTGCTGTAGCTGTAGACAATGGGGAAGGGGATGCGGTGACAACTGTAGCGGAAGCAGTGCTGCGGCGAGCGCGATTTGCGGCGTCCATGCCAGCGACCTCCAGGAAGTGGATGGTGGCCGAGTGCAGCAGGGTCCCGTCACTCGCCATGTCGCGAAGTAGGAACTGGTTGCTGAAGACGCGTGCGTAGTCAGGGTGAATGCCGTAGAGGATGATCTAAAGTGCGGAGTATTGAGCACGGCATTGTCGCCCAGCTCCTCGTACAACTGTGTTGTCCGACGCCAGTAGTCAGCTGTAGACTCCTGAGCGGTCTGGCAGAGGGAGTTGAAGTCGGCGAGGCGCTAGGACGTCAAGGCGGGGGTGGCGCCCTAAAAAAGAGTGACAGCCAGAACCCACGCCTCGCGGGGGTTAGCTCCTGAGACAGTCAGCGGATCGCCAAGGAACCGACTGAAGCCCTTGGTGAAGTCGGGGGCGGCCTTCATCAGACCGGAGGCGGTGCGGTCCGCCATTTGCGTCTGGGCGAGGTCAGCCACCTGGTAGGGGGTGAGGTAGTAGGCGAGGACTCCCTCGCTCATTGCCCACATACGAATAGGTGGCTCCCAAGATTTGTAGTCGTTCCCAGCCCAGAAGATGGGAGGGTCCGACTCAAACCACTTGAGTGGCTTTACCGTCGGTAGAGCGACGGCTGGAGCTGTCGCGGGACTTGGCATAGAGGAGAAAACCCCCTTGCCCTCGTGGGCCCACAGAGCCGACTCCTCAAAGCATAGAGGGCGGCGAGACGAGCTCAGGCCGGCGTTGGTGCTCGGGCTCGTGCCCTGGAGGGCGGCGCTGGCCTCACGCGCTCTACGGCGTGCCTCCAGACGGATGAGGTGTACTCGCAGCAGCTCCTCCTCATCCTCCTCGCTAGAGTCGGAGAGGGTCTCTGCAACCTCATCTGCATTGCTACCGGGGGCGAGGTGTTCCCCGCTCGAGTCTGCTGACAGGTGTTGTTGCTGATGCTAGGCCTGCTGCTGCTGGGGCAGTAGGCCTCTGATCAGATCATGCAGTTGAGCAACCTGCTTCGTCAGAGTATTGCGACTCTCTGCCTGTAGGTCAGCCAACGCGCGCACTTGGCGCGCCAATGTCGTCGGGCTCGGCGGCCGCTGCTGTTGTTGCTGTTGTAGCGGTTGCTGCTGCTGCAACATTGGCTACTACTGTCGCTGCTACTGCTGCTGCTGCTGGTGGTGCTGCTGCAACTGCACAGGCTACTGCTGATGCTGCTGCTGCTACTACGGCTAGTGCCGTTGTGGTGATGATGATGGAGCTGCCCTCAGCAGCTGACGGACCTGCCCTCGGCAGCATCGGTGGTAGCGCTGGCGGGGCTTTGCTTCGGCATGATGACTGGCTGCTCCCTCCTATTTTTTTTGGTGTTGTTTCCGCGGGACACTGCCGCAAAACGCCTTCGTGGAACTCCTCCGCGGAACGTCTCTGCAGAACTCCTCAGCGGAACGCCTGTGCCGAATTCCTCCGAGGAACGTCTCCCTCTCCGCGGTACCCCTCACCGCGGAAGTTGACCGCGGATTATTACAGGTTATTTCGGACTGAGCGCGGTGAGCGCTGTTGCGTTTGGCGCGGAGCCCAGCGGGGTGACCCGAGTTGTCACTGTGGTTGCGCTAATGCGGAACGCGTCAGAGTGCCTCGAGCTGCTGGGGTACACCGTCTGTGCATTCCGCGACCACCGCACGGCTGCCGAGGCTGGCGACAAGTGGTTCGCCGCAGAACGGGCGCAGAATTGCGGTCGCCCTAGCACAGTGGGGCACCTTCGTGGCTGTTCGAGGACCGCCGCAGAGCGGCTGCGGCGGAACGCCGCAGATCGATGCAACGCCGCGGAGCTGCCACGGTACCGTCACCGAGAGTGACGGTGTCGGAACAAGGCGTGCGGCGGCGGTTGGTCCGCGGCACCGTCGACGGGTTCCGTTGCGGCCGCGAAGCTGCTGCGTCCGCTACGGAGGCCTAGTTGCCACGGAACACCATGGGGTTTCCGCGTAACGGCTGCTGCTATTGCGGAACCACAGCGGAGCTGCCGCCGATATGTTATAAAAACCGTGGGAACGGTGATGGGTCCCCACAGGACCTGTCGCGGAGGCAGAGGGCGCTGCTGCTGCTGCTACTCAAGGCAACGGCTGCGGTCGCTCACTGCCACTGCGGTTGTTGTGTCTCTGCTACACATCTGTGCAAGCACTGGCTCGCTGCTCTGATACCATGAGAGACAGCTTCCTAGCATTGCTATTATTGGCGTGGCAGGACAAGCGAGCTAGCTAACCCACTAACACACACAGGTGGAAGTGAGAACAGCAAGGGGTTGGCTAGGGACACAAACACAAGTGCCACAAGCTGCAAATGTTGAAATATACAAAAGAAGTGACAACTGAGGTCTGGGCAACCTAAATAGTGTCACGGACGTAGTGCACACACACATACGACGCACAAGGGCGCTACTTTCAAGCAGGACAAAACAGTGGCAAAAACACACTTTTGGCCATCATTCCCTGGAGACACATCAAAAGGACTGGCCGTTTGAACCAGAAAGGTCGCACCGAGGAGATCTACGTCCTGATAGGCTGCACTCCGACATGCTGTGACACTGCACAAATGTAGAAAATCTAGATTTGGATATAGATATAGATATAGATATAGATATAGATATAGATATAGATATAGATACAGATACAGATACAGATACAGATACAGATACG
>SZWC01022988.1:5514-33945 GCA_023375785.1 Penium margaritaceum | reverse complement strand
GAGAGAGAGAGAGAGAGAAAGAGAGAGAGAGAGAGAGAGAGAGAGAGAGAGGGAGAGAGAGAGAGAGAGAAAGAGAGAGAGAGAGTGTGTGTGTATGTGTGTATGTGTCACTGTATGTGTATGTGTGCGTGTGCACCGCATGTGTGGAAGTGAGAGTGCGGGTGCGAGTGCAAGTTTAATCCACGTATATGACCGGCAATCACGAGGGCAGTAATGCCAGACAGATATTAGTTCAAATCCAGTGTAGACTAGACATCATTACTCTTCCTCAACATCGCTTAACATGCACAGTCCAAACAGGCACGTGCTTCTGTCGCAGTCTTGGCTTGTTAGTCCGCGTAGGTACATGGCGCTCATGTTGTAGCTTTAAATAATGTCCTTTTATTGTTGTATGAAGACCATTAAAAATGTTTCATGGATCATGAGTGTAATATTTTATATACATAGAAGTAAGTAACACAAACAAGAGCTCGTGACTAGAGTAGCCATTACCAAATGTTCACATATCACATGGCCTTCCATTGACATCACCGACAGGCTGCTCCTTTTTCATACAAGCAACCAATACACAAGTACACTCCATTCTTTGGTAGTTGTATTGTAATCTGATTGGGTTTACTAAAGGCTATGTACCTTTCAATAAATCTTTGCACTAAAGGTGAACTATGTACCCCTATGTGTGCTCCTCCTCCTCCTCCTCTCTCTCTCTCTCTCTCTCTCTCTCT
The DNA here is from genome assembly GCA_023375785.1 of Penium margaritaceum. Lineage (NCBI taxonomy): Eukaryota > Viridiplantae > Streptophyta > Zygnematophyceae > Desmidiales > Peniaceae > Penium > Penium margaritaceum. The sequence continues at coordinate 33,220 of SZWC01022988.1, read as the reverse complement.
CTCTCTCTCTCTCTCTCTCTCCTCCCTCGTTTAATGTATGGAATGTTATTTGCTTATACTTACTGTTTCCTAATATTACCCATGGTGCTCTTTTTTACACCACATAACATTGTGAATGCCTTGTGTGCAATGTTGATTTCTTTTTCTTTCTTTTTCTTTGGGTACAAATGTTGATGCTCCTCTACTTTGTCAACCGTGACCCTCATTCTCCCCTCGTAAGAAAAAAGGCCATTTTCCCCTGCATTGAAGCATTATCCTGATTCATCCCTGTGTGCGAATATGAATCCTTGACCACCCACCTGTTCTCACCATGCTCGACGAGCGAGGCATGTCACTGCTAGAGCATGGCGGAAAAATGTATGTAGAAGGGTTGCGAGAGGGGAGGGGGTCGTGACTTCGATGACAAAAGTTGCGGCCGGCGTCCGTCAAACGACACTTCTGGTATTAAACCTTGCCTCAACCCATCATGCCCCCTCCCACCCCACCTCACAAGCGTGCGTCCGATCGAGGACCTCACGGTTGAGGGCCGTGATCAAACGGGTAGTCGGTGGACTGTGCTTGGATTGTGGGAGGAATTTGTCTGGGATTCTGGCCGACGTCCATTCGTCTTAATCCACAGCACTTGAGGAATGGCGGATAGGAATGGTGAGGACTCTCATTTGACAAAAATTCGAGCACAAACCCATCCCATAATTATGACATGCATTTTAAGCTTTGTTTCTCTACGGGCACCCGATGGTTCCGTGATACCAGACATCAGCATGTTAACGTCCCATGCCACATGGCATGGACATGCTAGTTCCCAAGGAATATAATGGATTTATTTATCTAAAACCTTGGCGCATAAGGGATTAATGGTTTCTTTTGTTCTGAGGCATGATATAGTTGGTTATTCTATGATAAGCGTGCTTGCAAAAGCATGTATTCACACAAGGGGGTGTGTAGAATTTCTGCCCCTTTTTGTGAAAATCCTGTAATTGGCCTAGTTTATGTTCCATGGCATTCCTCTCAGCTCTACGATTGAAAAATCGAACGGTGGAGTGCGTCATGGCCACGCTGCTTTCGACCGAGAGATCAGAGCCGTACTCCTCCAACACAACTCTGGAGAACAACCAAACGCGTACCCTATCGATCTTGAATATCGACCATTCTGAACATGTTAATAATTGGTCTTTAATTATGTTCAAGATTTTTCTCCATAAATATTGTTTGGATGGTACTTCAGCATCTGTTCAAAGAAAAACATTCCTCCGTAATTTGACTTCGAACAAGTGCAACTATGCCACCAGCGGCCATCCGTTTTCCATACACACACAAAAATTGTAATTGACTCAGATTTTGCGCCAACTTGAAAACAGCCAGCTTGAGCTGGGATGTGAGGCTGTGGAAACACCAGTGACAGCGCCATTCCACCATGCAAATCATGTCCATGAACTGGATGTGCAACGAGATTCAAATTTCTCTCATTAAATCAAACTATAACAGTGTGAACATCCATGTTTATGTTCTATTGAGCTACAACAAAAATGATAAAGCTTAGTGTGGACCCCAAACATTTGACATACAGATAATAAATGCTCTAGAAAGATAACAATAATCAAACTTATACCCTAATGATATTGAATTTCGATTTTTTTCAATATTACTAAGTAGGTGTTCTTGAACTTCATTCATGATTTATCGTGAGAGAGTTATTTAGGTGGTATGAAGACTTCCGTTTGACGAAAAATGATGTTCTTTAAGATTGGTGTCAACCCTGGCAAAGACCGAAAATGGGCCTCACTTGACTGGCCGACTGCCTGAAATCACGCAAAACGGCGTGATTTTGTGCCGATTGGGCCTGCCGCGTGGCAGTTTTGGCAGTTCTGACAGAACTGACAGTCCTGACAGCACTGCCACCGCTAGATTGTGGTCGCCTACGCGGAAGTGAACAGGTCGCGGACTACGTTTAAATAAATTCGAGGAAATAAACCACGGAAAGCCAATAATTTCCACATTTTTTAGTTGAAAGTAATTATTTAGGTGGCACCCAATAAATTCGACTAAGAAAAATTTCCGTTGAAGAAATTAGGCCCAAAGATATGTATAATCGAAATTCAAGATCAGTAGGGTACCCTAATACACTTAATTTTGAATATTGATTTGATGCATAACATATTTCGATCAAAAAAGTATGCTTTTGCATTTTTTTGTATACCCTTAAATTCAACGTAAACCCATGCTAGAAACTATACATTCGACAAACAGTCTCTTTCAGATTTTTCGATAAGACGAATGCTCGCTGGAGTCCAGCGAGCGTGGCTCCTCGTCGTCAGGCTTGGGGACAGCCTCCTCGTGAGCCTCCTCGCAGCTTCGGCTGCGAGCGAGGCTCACGAGGAGGTTGTCCCCAAGCCTGACGACGAGGCTGTTGCAGTCTTCAAGCTCATGAAGAGCGAAAGAGGTTGCCATAAAATACTCGGTACAGATTTTTTTGCACATGAAACAGAAACTGCAAGAAACAGTGAATATAAGACCCAGGGCTACAGGAACAAATTGGTGAACGGTGGAGTGTTAAATTCAAATATTAAACATTTGAATTATTTTTTAATTCCTTTGAATTCTATGTAAATTCCAATTTTAATGACTTTCAACAAAAGTAAAAATAGCTAAATTCAAAATCAAAGTGCAGTAGGGGATGACGCAAAAATAAAACACGGACCGAAACTCAACTACACGGTACAAGGAAAAAGAAACACGCATTCAAAATGTGGTGTTGTTACCTGTACTGCCGACGATGCATTGTCCGCACCGACCACCATAGACTCAAACTTTTCATAACTCGGCCGAGACTTAACCATTGACACATTATGTGGATAGCGTTCCTCAAGTACAATTCCGACTACGACATCGAGTATCGACCTAAAAGATCAAATTTAGGGGATGCGTTGCATCAGCGACCTGATTTGATGGCCGAGATTACCACGTTATTCGTTGAACGAGACTCGTACCTCGCGAGGCTGTTTGTAAAAGGTTACAAGGATTTCGGCGGATATAGTAAGACCAAGTTTTTGTTCGACAATCCTTATTTGCGACAGTGATTCAATCGCCCGGTCTTCGTACTACCAAACGAGGAGTTGCAACAGATGGTATTGGAGTAATTCCTAGACACCGACCATGTGGACACTTTGGCAAGAGCAAAATGCTGAAGAAGCAAATAAAGTAATACTGTTGGGATCGGATGCAGACTCGGTGGCAAAATTCATGTCGCACGAGGCCACCATGACTACTCCAACGACTCCGTACTTTGACAAAGTCGTGTGTTCACATCACCATGGAATTTGTGACGGGGCTACCTATCACTTCGCAGGGCTACGACGCGATCCTCGTGGTGGTGGAGAGATTTGTGAAATATCGCACTTCATCCCGAAGATGACCATTGTCACCGTAGAAGGAAAAGCACAGATAATTATAAGTCAGATAATACGTGTAACGAGGTGCCCTATTTTTGTGGCATACTCGGGGTCTCACTCGGGATTTGGGGGCATGCTGGCAATTTTCCGATTTTCGGAAATCATGCGAGCGGTCGAGCTCACCTCCGCTCGTCCGCCGATGCGAAGAGGAGGAGGAGGAGCGAGCGAACTCGCGTCGATGTGTGGAGTACGCCGACGCAAGAGGGTGTTTCGCTCACAGCTGCGAGCGCGTATTCCAAACACGCAACTCGAGGGTTGCGCTGACGTCCTCGGTGAGTGGCGTACCGGTGACGCCACCCGCCGAGGGGTTCTCCCCGACGGGAGCCCCGGCAACGGACAAAGTCAACGGCGGCAGCAAAAACAGTGGCCACGACCGTGCGACGGTCACAACACTCTCGGTGGCGTGCGCAACATGGCGACCGCACCCACCACCGAGAGGCGTCGAGCCAACACGGCAGCTCGCCGAGAGACAAGATCGACCGTCGATCTCGACGATCGACGGCCGAGGACTTCTCGCATGAGGCACAAGGTGCAAGTAGGGCACCAAGTACAGGAGCAAGTAGCTTGCTACAACAAGCTAGGAGAGCAGTAGGCTAGGGCTAGAGTAGCCGGCCAGAGAGTAAAAATACCATGTACATTGCTCATTGTCATTAACCTGTCATTTCCAGTTCTTGCTTCCAGACTTCTCCAAGTCTATCTTTCCGCTGCGACTATGCTCTATCCACACCAAGACAAATTCTTCAGAGAGCACACACTCTCACATCTAGTATCAGAGCCAGAGCCACCCGTTGGGCGGAAGCGCTACCGGAGCTCGCTAAACTTCAAGGAGCGAAGGCACGGTCTACGCCGGACAACGTCGAGGCTGATCGAGAGGGAGATTGCTGGACCAGACTTCAAAGCCAACGCATGAGCCAACCTCTGGAAAGTTTTCTATATTTCTTGAGCGTCCACACGGCCTACCGTGCGCGTGCGGGAGACGAAGGGTGAATCCTACACACTTCGAAGACATCAATTTGTAATCCCGGACTGTCGAATTGCAGCCGGAAAATTTTTGACTGTTGCCAAAACGTTGCGTAATGTTTTCTGAGGATTTCCTACAACCAGAAATCATTCAGAGCCATGGAGCAGGCTCTGCAGCAGATCGTAGAGCAGCTGTGAGCCCTCAAGCTGGAGAATGAGCGGCTCAATCGGCAGATGGCTGACCTACGGGACGGGACTGACGTTGGACAGGTTCGGGCGGCCCGGCCAAGGAGTCCGCCAAGACCAAAGCCAAAGGCTTTGGAACCGTTCAATCCCTCAGTCAAGGGTGTGAGCATACGGACCTGGTTGTTCACGATGAACAACTACTTTGGGGCTTTGGGTCACCCTCCAGAGGACGATACTGTGCGTGTGTCATTCGCGGTGAAACAGCTATGCAGAGCAGCATTGGAGTGGTGGAGGCACCTTAATATGCTGGCCACTTGAGTTGGAGGTGGGAACGCAACTGTGCAACATGCCGTGTATTGGCAGCCAGGCGCGGGGCAAGCTGAAGCTCGCGTGCCGACGACATGGGAGCAGTTCGAGCAAGCCATCCGAGATCGATTTGATCTCGTGAACGCCTCCATGGTCGCACACAACAAGCTTAAGCAGCTGAAGCAGATCGGCTCAGTGCAGGAGTACACACGTCGTTTCTTGGGGTTGTGCTCGGAGATCGACAACATGAGCGAGCCGGAGATGGCAGACAAATACCACGACGGCTTGAAGGCAGAAATTCAGTGCACGCTGGCACTCAGTGGAATCACAGAGTTCTTGGCGATGGTGGCCACTGCTGAGCGTGTTGACACGCTATGCTATCATCGAGGGGATTTCCGTGAGAATTAGGAAAATTTCTAGCGTTGAACACAGTATCAACTAACTAATCCCATGGAAATCGACAAAGTGTAAGGAGGCCAGTAGCAGAGCAAGCCACGTGGTGGGAATTGTTGGATCTGCGACAAGCCTGGGCACCAAAAGGACCACAAGAAGATGCAGCAGGGAAACGACAACCAGTAGTGAGTGGCGGGCGGCTAACTGCTGGGAAAGCTTCGTCCGCATCAGCGAACACCAACCCCGAAAACCCTCCGACAACTAGGGAGTTGCCGAGTGTATTGCTGTGGAGCAAAGGAAGCAGGAGTGTTCGGGGAATCCTCCTCAAAGCTGAAATCTCATCGGCTGGTTCTACGGACAGCGAGGGACACCAGACTCGCCGGCAGATTAAAGCATTAATGGATTGCGGCGCGTCGCACTCATTCTTCAGCGGTGAGCTTGCAAAGAGTATGGGGCTTGCACTGCTTCCCGGGATGCCAACTACGGCCAAGTTGGTGTAAGGTGAGCTAGAGTGCGGACTACCTCTGAAGCCTCCGAGGATACGTCTAGGCAAGCTGTCGTGCGAGGTTAACTTTTGCACGTGTCCGATGCACACCTACGATGCCATTTTGGGGCGTGACTGGCTGCACCAGTGGAATCCTTCTATGGATTGGATGCGTAGCCAGGTGAAATTGAAGAAATATGGGGAGAAAATCGTTTTGTCGTTGTGGGCAGAGGAGAAGGACTCCAAGGCAGGCAAGGTGCCGCAGTTGAGTTATGTGCTGCTGAAGCGCTGTTAGTGCAAGGGGGACCAAGTGTACCTTGTATGGGTGCGACAACAGGCAGCAGTTGCAGAGGTGGAAGTGTTGGCAGCGGAGGCAATGTACCAAGAGGGAGAGCAGGAAAAAGCATTAGCAACAGAGCTGTCGGAAGGCATCAAGGGAGTGTTAGACAACTACAGTGACGTGTTTCCTACTGAGCTGCCAAAGGGTTTACCACCAAAGCGGGACATCGACCACAAAATTGAGCTTGTTCCAAGAGCAATTCCAACGGTACGGGCTTCTTATCGCATGAGCAATAATGAGCTGGGTGAGCTGAAGAAGTAGTTGGAGGAGCTGGCGGAGTAGGGGTTCACCAGACCATCGTTGTCACCCTACGTGCCACCGGTCCTCTTTGTGAAGAAAACGACAGGGGAGCTGCGGATGTGCGTGGACTATTGCACACTGAATAATGTAACGTTCAAGAACCGGTACCCGCTGCCAAGAGTCAAGGAGCTGTTTGACCAGCTCAGAAGAGCGCAGTACTTCAACAAGATTGACTTGCGCTCGGGGTACCATCAGATCCGGATTGCGGAGCAGGATGTGGAGAAGACGGTGTTTCGGATGTGGTACGGCCATTTCGAGTACCTCGTAATGCCATTTGGGTTGAAAAATGCTCCGGCAACATTCATGAGCCTCATGAATAGGATCTTCTACCCTCACTTAGACCAGTTCGTGGTGGTGTTCCTCGACGACATCCTCATCTACTCCCAAACTCTGGAAGAGCATCAACAACATCTTCGGCAGGTGATGGAAATTCTTTGGAGAGAGAAGTTGTTTGCAAAGCTCTCCAAGTGCGAGTTCGAGAAAAGGGAGGTGGAGTTCCTTGGGCACATAGTGAGTGGCAAGGGTCTCCGCATGGACCCAAAGAAGGTGGAAGCAGTGAAGCCGTGGTCGACACCAAAGTGTGTGCATGACATCCAGGTCTTCCTGAGGTTTGTCAGCTACTACCGGAAGTTCATCTGGGGGTACGCAGAGAAGGGTACACCGCTGACCCAGCTGCTACAGAAGGATCACCAGTAGCAATGGGGCATGAAGGAGCAGACGAGCTTCATGGAGCTCAAGGCTGCGATGTGTGAAACTCCGGTTTTGGTACATCCGGATTCATCCAAGGAGTACGTCATGGCGACGAACACCAACGACTATGCCATTGGGGCGGTGCTGATGCAGGATCACAGAAAGGGGTCGCAGCCGATTGCATACAAGTCTCGCAAGTTGTAAGGGCGGAGCTGAACTACGTAATCCACGAGAAGGAGATGTTGGCGGTGATCAATGCGTTCAAGCACTGGAGGTGCTACCTCGAGTCGCGACGTTGTGTGGTCTTCACGGATCAGTACGCCTTGAAGTACCTGAAGACGCAGCCAAACCTCAGTCGCCGACAGACTCGCTGGATGGAGTTTTTGGAAAGGAGTTCTGGCTACGAGATCTAGTACAAGCCTGGGATGGTGAATCCGGCATATCCTCTATCGCGGAGGCCGGACTTGAGCCTCAATGTCATCTCAGTGCTGATGGGATCTCCAGTCATGCATAGCCTGTTCAAGCATGGCTATGCGTGGACAGTGAGTTCACGGGTGGTGTGCTAAAAGATGCCACGTGGGATGGAACGTATTGGTGAAGGGGGAAAGAGCGGAGGATTGTCGTGTCGGACTATGCGCCATTGAAGTAGTTGTTGCTGGAGGAGGCGCATGACACCCATTACTCGGGTCACTTCGGCTTCGACAAGACGCTCAAAGCTTTGGGACGCTAATACTGGTGGTCGTCAATGGCAACTGATTGTAAGAGGTTTGTGAGTAGTTGTGATGTGTGCCAACACATCAAGGTGTGGAGGACCAAGCCACCTAGGGAGCTACAACCATTGCCTATACCAGAAAGGCCATGGACAGAAATATTACTTGACTTCATTGGCAGGTTGTCTGTGACACAGCAGGGAGAAAACACAGTGTTGGTGGTGGTGGCCCGGTTCTCCAAGATGGCACACTTCATCGCATGTCCTAAGAGCATTACAGCTGCCAGGACAGCTCAACTCCTCAGTCATGTCATCAAGCTGCATGGAGTGCCACAGTCGGTGGTCTCTGATTGCGATCCACGCTTCACTTCGTGATTCTAGAGAGATCTCATGGAGAAGCTGGGCACGCGGGTGCAACTGACCACGGCATACCACCCAGAGAGCGATGGGCAGACAGAGCGTACGAACAAGACTTGGAAGCAACTGTTACAGAGCATGGTCCCACCAGATGGAGAGGGTTGGGAGGAGAAGCTTGGAGTGGCAGAATTTTCCTACAACTCAACAGTGTCATCATCAAGAGGAAAGTCACCGTTTGAGGTGGTCTATGGCCACCAGCCACTGAGACCAGGCGCCTTTGCTATGGCAACATCTCTTCTGGCTGTGCAGTAGATTGCAGAAGGGTTTGCAACCACTTGGGACGTGGTGTGGCAACGATTGTTAAAGGCATAGAAGCAGCAGAAGCAGCAGGTGGATAAGCATTGCTCTGCGGAGGAGTTCCAAGTGGGCGATCAGGTGATGCTGAACTCTGCTAACCTCCAGCTGATGGGAGTTGGGAGTCCCAAATTGAAGCCACGATGGGTGGGTCCGTTCCGCATTCTAGAGAAGCGGTCGGCTGTATCATACAAGCTGGAGCTGTAGACTCACTACATCATCCATCCGGTGTTCCACATCTCCTTGCTTGGTGCCCATCACGACCCGAACACCTTCTTCCAGGGTCGCGGGACAGCTCCACCTCCTACTGTCCAGGTTGAAAGAAGCGAGGAGTTTGAGGTGGAGAAGATTCTGGCGGAATGCCAGAGGGGACGTCGACGCGAGTTTCTGGTGCAGTGGAAGGGTTACCCAGCAAAGCACAACTCCTGGGAGCCAGAGGCCAACTTCCATGTAGGGGATACCGACACAGTTCTCCAAGAGTATCTCATGCGCGCCAGGACGTCGTGCCTCCGACAGGGGGGGTGAATGTAACAAGGTACCCTATTTTTGTGGCATACTCGGGGTCTCACCCGGGATTTGGGGGCATGCTGGCCATTTTCCGATTTTCGAAAATCGTGCGAGCAGTCCAGCTCATCTCTGCTTGACCGCCGATGTGAGGAGGAGGAGCGAGCGAACTCGCGCCAGCATGTAGAGTATGCCAGCGCAAGGGAGTGTTTCCCTCGCAGCTATGAGTGTGCATTCCAAACACGTAACCCGAGGGTTGCGCTGGCGCCCTGGGCGAGTGACGTACAGGTGACGCCACCCGCCGAGGGGTTCTCCCCGACGGGAGCCCCAGCAACGGACGCGGTCAACGGCGGCAACAAAAATGGTGGCTGCGACCATGCGACGGTCGCAAAATTCCCGGTGGCGTGCGCAACACGGTGACCTTACCCACCACCGAGAGGCGTCGCGCCAACACGACGGCTCGCCGAGAGACAAGATGGACCATCGAGCTCAACAATCGACGGCCGAAGACTTCTCTCACAAGGCACTAGGTGCAAGTAGGGCACCGAGTTCATGTACAAGTAGGGCACCAAGTACATGAGCAAGTAGTTTTCTATAGCAAGCTAGGAGAGCAGTAGGCTAGGGCTAGAGTAGCCGGCCAGAGAGTATAAATACCCTGTGCATTTCTCATTGTCATTCACTTGTCATTTCCACTTCTGGCTTCCAGACTTCTCCAAGTCTATCTTTTCGTTGTGACTATGCTCTCCACACACCAAGACTAATTCTTCAGAGAGCACACACTCTCACAATACGACTACACGGCATGCCATGTACCATAATCAGCAATAGAAACACCTGTTTTTCTAGCCATTTTGGGCATACAAACCGACGGTGTATTACTGGAGTCGGATTTGGGCATCAACATCGTTCCACCCACAGACCTACCGACAAACCAAGCAGCCCATTCTGACGCTCGAACAACTCCTCTGTACCTAATATAAGGCACATGGCATCGACTGGATAGCCAAATTGCCGACTACCAAGCTCACATACAAACATGTAATGTACAAAATTTTGTTCAAGGTGGTTTACGACAAGCTTCACGACACACCACCAAAATTCTATAGCCTGAGTAATATTCCCGCGGTTGACATCCACTACCAGAATTTCTCTACTACACAGGAGGAAGCATGTTGAACCCTTGCGAAGACGTAAGCAGCCATGAAGCAAGTAGCAAGCCAATATCATAACAAAGATGTGTTCAGTGCTGGTGATGGCATCATTGTCATCTTAGCGAACATCAAACTCAGTGGAGAGGAATTCGTGAATCTCAAATCACTGTGGTTGGATCCACTGGAGATCGAGTGAATGGAAACTCCAATCATTGCTTGCCTTTGCCTACAAAACAGTTTAGAGATCGATCTAGTATTCCACGTCACCACGCTCAAACACTACCAGGATCCGAGCGAGAACTACAAAGGCAGAGAGGTCACTCCTCGACATCCAATCAAAGTTGACAAGGATATGGAGTACGTGATTGCAGACATCCTTGGAAATTGACCGATTATCTACTCAATAGGTACTGGCACAACGTCGTGCACAATAGGCGAGAGTTCTATGACAACCTCTGAGACGTCAATCATCCGATCGATGGATACTACAAGAGATAATTGCTTGTGTTTAATATCGTGCTAGGACATTGTGGTGAAAAGGGAGTGGAAGTGTTTCATCCGAGATGTAATTGAGATTCTAAGCCTTGAATGTGGCCATCTTTTTCCTTACGTCTTTGGCCCATCGCACGTCGACCTCAGGATTTGTACACCATCCGGCTGAGGGCATTGTGGCCACCTGCCCTTGTTGGTAACCAGACGTAGTGAGAGACACAATGAGGGAGGAGGGATTGAGATGACCTCAGTGATGGTAGAACACCAAAGCATGAAGGACACGCAAGTTGAGTCACATGGATTGAGGTGGTACTCGTCGGGCAAGGAGCCAAGAGAGAGCGAGCAGCAAGCTCGTCCTAGCTCGAGGCTCGATCCCCACATTACAGTACCTAGGGGACCGAACCAGTCCCCCTATGTTTCGCAGCCTCACAACATCACACCAGTCATGGATGTAAACCCGGGTGCGCCTAACACTAGCGCCAAGTTAGCAAAGTCAATACAAGTAGTAAAAAAGGACACAAGTGTACTGATGTCCAAATGGCCCACAGCCATGTATCGTCACCGGCGAATGCGCCGACATCAGATTCTCTTCTCACTCGGTCACATGCATCGATGAAACGAGGGACGTGCAATGCGACAAGGGATCAATATGTGTCTATGACATAGAAACCAACACTCCCCCACGACCCACATCAGACAGACTACGCACACTCACATGGGCGTCTCATAGTGTGACCAACAAGATTGTATGCAATTATACACATGAATGGGGAATCAACTGGGAGCATCAAGATCACACTACAAGCCAATGGCATGGACTGTAGTATTAAAGACATTGCTACTGAGTGTCTTTGTGAGGAATTCAGCTCTCTGGTATTGGGTGTAGACCCAAACGATCTGGACATCACTTACAGCCACTCTCTCTTGTAGACAGCAATGTTCGACACTGATGTACTTCAGGTGAGTGTGGTATATTCCATCATGCTCAGCAATAGCCTTGGTGCTTTGATTATCGTAACATAGTTTGATACCACAAATGGGGAGATGTAGCTGCTAGAAAAGAATACACAACCAAGTGTTCCCGCGCATGACAGTGCCAAGTAAAACATAATCAACTTTGCTAGAGTTGTGAGCAACACAATCTTACTCACCGCTCTTCTACGACAGGGGGTTCCACCAGCAAGGAAGATGTAGCCCAATTAGTGCCATGATTCCAGTTGTTGTCTGTGTAGCCATCGACTACAACAAACAAAGGTGTCTAAGGCAAAGACAGGTGCGGGCTGTGATCGGGTATATCTGACAACACATAGTGTAGCCTCCATGTGTTGTGCAGAAAATGTTCATGGCAAAGGCAACATGTGACCTGGTCTTTGTTGCCAGGTACATGAGAGAGCCAATCATGCTGAGGTAGTCCATCACATCAGCTTCCTCCTCCAGCTTTGGCACATCCACTGTCTTCAGCAAACTCTGTCCGGCTCGGGTCATGGGCCTGGACACTGTGGACAAATTCTCGAGAAGGGAAGCAAAGAACTCCTCCATGATGCAGACATGAGCAGTCTGGTGAACATGGAGTACGCGACGAGGGTGGTCTCACTTTAGCTCCATGCCCAGGAAGACACAAGCTGGCCCTAAGCTCTTCATCTTGTGAACTGTGGAAGGGACTTAATCAACCTCACAACTTCCTGACTGGGTGATGCGACCAGCAAGTCAGCCACATAGACAAGGACAACAAGAAAAAGAGCCGATTGAGGGGTGACAAAGAGAGAGGGATTCGCTTTGCTTCGTTGACAGCCATCCTTCTCATGTGTGGATGTGATATCTTGATTCCAACACCGAGGTGACTGTTTGAAGCCATTTTGGATCTTATGTAGTTACCAAACTCTATTGATACCATCAGAGGACCCAGGAGGTTGATCCGTGTCAATCTCCTCATCTAGCTATCCATACAGGAAGGCATTGTTGACGTCTATCTGCTCTAGCTCCCAATCATGCTGAACCTCAAGGCTCAACAATACTTGAGTTGTAGTGTAACGGCCGACATGGGTAAATGTCTCATTAAAGTCAATGTCGGGGACTTGGGAAAATCCCTTTGCCGTGAGGTGAGCATTCTTTTCAACCATCCTATTGTTCTTGTACTTGCATTGAAAGGCCCACAACGCATCGATGGCTTTGCACCAAAGAGTTAGATCAACAAGCTCGTACACACCATGGTTAGCAAGGGCATTCAGCTTGGCGTGCATAGCGGCATCCCACTACTGTGCATCAAAAGCTGTACATGCCTAACGAGCCCCGGTGGGCTTAGGGGAAGGGGTGTAGTGTTAGTTGCGGCATGGTGTTTAGCGACGGTGTTAGTGGCAACACGAGCCACCGCACGCATGTGCTCGGAGACGAGCAGCGCATGGCCTAGGGTAGAACTGGGAAGGACAAAAACTATGGCCAGGCCTAGCGCATCCATGTCCATTGGCATATTGTGGGACTGCACATGGTGTGATCAAAATGGAGTAGAGACGCTAGAAGGACAATGGAGGTGGCGTGAGGGGGCATATTAAGACACCCACAAGTGGATAAAGGGTGAAACGAGTGCAGGCCTAGTAGGCTCTACGGACAAAGGTAAGTCTAATCTTGTAGAGTCTATCGACATAGCGAGGGTGGCCGGCCTCGATGACGTTACGATAGTTGAAAGTGACAGGGATGCAAGAGCAGACGAGCATGATCTCAGGGAGGCCGGCATGCTAGAGGACCTGGATGACGTGGATTGAAGGGATTGTAGGAAGAACATGACCGACTTCTCCCCTGGTTGAGAGAGCAGAAAAAGGAAGGCTCTAGGCAAGAGATGACCATGGTCACAAAGGAATATAGAATAGAAAAACAACACATCAAGTGACTCAACGACCCGATGTTGTATGGGGTCTTAAAAGCGCCAAGATTTGGAATATGATGACACACTCAAGAACGGAAAAAGATGGCCCTGTGGCAATAGTTTGCCATTCTGCAGGTCATCAAGCAACCAGATGGAGGCAAAACTTCCCTAGATCCGAGTAGGAAGAACGTCAACACGAGTACCCGACCAGCGCTTAAAAGGTGTGGTGGTACAAGGAGTAGGCCCATGTAGGACGCGGTTCTAGACCCAAGTCGTGTAGCTTGTGGCCTGAAACATAAAGAGCGGAGGCAGACCGGACTCGGATAGGAGGAACACCATCAGCAAAGGTATAGTTCTAATGCTCGTAGACTCCATTTTGTCAGTGTATGTAAGCACCAAACATCTCTAGACACACCCCCTTAGACGCAAGAATGTGGGCGGTGGGACCAAGGAATTCTTTGCCCCGGTCATTGTGAAAGATATGTAGGAAGCATTGATAGGCCCACTGAGCCTGGGTAAACCAGGACTTAATGGTAGAGTAGACATTGCTTTTGTGATAGGGAGTGAAGGCCTAGCAGAACCAAGAGAAGTCGTCAGTGAGACACAAGACGTACCGACCAACATCTCCAAGGAGGTGATGGAGAAGGAGACATATGACATCAACATGAACACGGTCAACAAGATGACTGGGCTGAGAGTCAAAGTCAACAAAGGGTGAGTGATGCATCTTGTCCTGGATCCATCCAAGATAGCCAATGGGATAGGGAGAAGGGGAAGTGGAGAATGACAACCCTAGAGCCGCCTGGAGGTAAAGCATGCTAGAGATGGCATCGGTGCGCACGTGTTAAACGTTAATGCAACAGGTGGACAAGATTAAGAGAGAGGGTGGGTACCACATGGACAAGAGCGTTACCAACAAAGGCAACGGGAGATGAGAACAAGAGTACGCAATACAGTTTATCACACTTAACCCCACGCAAGACAACAAGACCAGTGGTACAAAGACGCATTGTGCTACTACCTGGACTAGTAGAGAAGCTCGTCTTTTGATCATTGAGGGATGGCACTGATAGTAGACCGGGCTCTAAGGAAGGAACTTACAGCACGTCAGATGATAGAGAGTGTCCCTATGACTTACAAAACAAATGACACCAATGCCTTGAACGGGGGGCAATTGACCCGACCCAATGCGTACAAAGTGAATGGATCTAGTAGGGCCAAGAAAAATGAATGAAGGATGCACAGACGCCATGTGGTGTTTGGCTCCATAATAAAGAATCCAGAAGTCATCAAATGTATGCACGTGGGGGAGAACACGACATGTTACCACAGTGCCAAAAAGGAGCGCAGGGCGTGCGGACGATGCATAAGTAGAAAAAATAGTGTGGATGAACAACAGATTGTGAATGCTCAGTCTACAAGACTGGGGAAGGTAACGACCCAAGGACATGCTCGGGTGAGTCATTACAAAGAACAGAGTCAGTCTAACATGTATGGTCGCTTGCTAACAGTGCAAAACCCTTACCTCTTAGGCCACGAAGGTACAATAGCTGAAGAAGAGACTGCTCCAGCTGACACTTGCCACCACCTGCGACAGACATTGTCGGAGCCGAAGTCGAGGTACCCAAGGAAGAGGAAAACCACGACGGACGGTGTAGGTTGAGGAGGTCCGGTTGTAATCTCAGTAGTGGAGTAGGCCTGGACAGAGGATGTGGTGGTCAGTGCCGAGGATGAGGCTGCAATGGAGGAGGATGCAGATGTAGCAAAGGTACCAGCAGTGGGTGTCCAGTGGCCACTCATGGCGCGGGCAAGATGGAGGTCATTTGGGAGGAAGGACATGCACACATGGAATGGTCAGTGAAACCATAATTTGAATAGACCATAGTACAGAGGACATGTAAAGAGGAGGCAGATACCTTCTCTTTGCCCTTGTTTTTGCCACAACCCCGATTGCAGCACGATGAGGCAAGAACAAAGCCTGCTCGTGGGGGAGGTAGAGGAAGACGATGAGAAAGCGGTTGTGTAGGAGGACAAAGGGGACGAGGTAGTGGTGAGAGCTGTGAATCCTCTACCAATGGAGTGATGAATCCTCTTGCTCTAAAGATTGGTCCACGAGGTAGTGAGGCGCTCCGTGGTGAAGACCCAGAGCACACTGACACCCGGAGGAGACATCACTGGGGTAGGCTGAAAAGCGAGTTACTGCAGCTCATTTGCTTTGACTTCATGGGGAACGTCACAGAGGTCAAGAATGAGTATGTTGTCCATGGTGAGGAAAACCGACAGCTATCCAGAAGCAGCATAACCAAACTCACAAAGGAGCATGAGACCGCGAGCCTAGTAGGCATAAGTGGTAACGTCCCCTTGCATTAGAAGTGTATTAAACTGAATAGTGAGAACACTTTGTGTGGCTTGACTGGTGATGGTGGTATGACAACGAAGCATGGTGGAAATACCAATAGGGTTAGGTGGATAGCTAATAGAAGGATCAGTGTTGAATGTGCCAACGTCATCAACTAGGTGCTCATGCACAGTGAGGATAACAGCATGGACAGCAAGAGTAGATTCAGCAGGAGCAGGGAAGAAAGGAGGTTCCATTGTAGGATCAGGGGTGAATTAGTATTCCCAGAGACGCTCGCCCTGGACCCAGGCGCTTCTCCCAAGTGCATGTCCCACGAGGAGAAAGCAAGGCCTTGAGACAGGACGGATGGCTGGGATAAGAAGTAATGTTGGCATGGCATAGTGTTGAGTGCAGGAGTAGGGATGCTGATATCAGTAGCGGCGATAGAGGCGCTAACAGTGGAGGGAGTGGATGAGGTACGAGAGATGGTACCGGCAGCGAAGCGAATGACCAGTGATAGATGTAGTCAACAAGCACTCAAGCATAATGGCAGCGACCTTGTCAGCAAAGGTAGCACCATTGTCCTATGCTAGCTTGAGGTAATCCTCACCTTCGCATTGGAATTCAAGAGCTCTATTAATTTTCCAATGCAGATCTGTTACGACATACTCGTCCTCACCAGGCATGGTGACGAGTGAGGGTCTCTGCCATAAATTTTTGGCAGAGTTTCACCCGTCCTAGTGGACATAGAAAAATGAGAGGTCCCTTACGCACGTGTACAGTGTGTTGTAGAACAGTTCACAGCCTTGGTCGAAGCAAGAAGAACTAGCGAACAATAGAGGACCAACCGAGAAACAAGGGTAACGCATGCAAGAGTTATCGTAGAGCAATTTATGGGACAGGGATGATGGCATTTGCGGGAGCTGAGATCAGTGTGTTGATGTCTGTGACTACTGTTGCAATAGGCCCGATGACTAAATCAGCCACGATGTAAGCCTCAGTGGCACAGCCTGGTGACGCCGATGTAGGGACGTGTGAGGCCCGAGCCACTACTACAAAGGTAGCTATTAATGCTGCAGCAATGTCTATGACAAACGAGCATGCAACTGTGATAGGTGCTGACAATGACAGCCTCGACTAAAACAAAGTCACTCTTACCCTAGAGGTATTAGGACTTGGGAGTAGCGACGATCGAGGGCTCGTCCTGTGCCAGAGAGTTATTCACCACCGAGGTGGTTAGGCTGAGGTGTGCATTGGGTATCCAAAGCTCCAGTAGTAAGGATTGAAACTACTATTGTTACTGTTACTATTGCTATACCTCTTGATGCAGAGGCGACTGCTGCTCTTGCGAATGCGACTGTTGCTCCTTCTTCAATGATTGTAGCTACCGTCGCTACAACTACAATGGTTACTGCACCTGCTAAAGGTTGATGCTGCAACGATTAGAACACTCGAAGAGGTTGTTACAAATGTGGCAAAACAATACCACAATACATTTTCGATACAATTGATTCGACTCATTGACAACACTACCTCTATATGTTCATGCCTTGATATTCTCAAAAGCTACCGACTTCTCGATGGAGTTTCTCAAGGTGATCACTCACGACATTGCACCACACGCTTCACCCTACTCGAGTGTCCAAGACCCAACATGTGCCTTACCATGGTTATCGATATTATGTGCTTGCATGTATATACATGCGCTTGACTTGTTCGACACTTATCATCAAAGCATAATTAACGCTAAATTCCAAGTGTACAATTGTCCCAACAACTCTAATCGTCTCCTCCTTTATGAGAAACTACTAGGAAGATTCCTAACCTTGCTGCTGCTGACGTTGCGACACTGTCCAGTCAGCTAGAGCACTAGCAAGCAAGCAGGTGCAAGAAACAGCAAGGATCAGGCTAGGGAGACGTGCAAAGTCTTATAAGCTCCAATAGCTTAGTAATGCAGAGAGAAATGACAACTGACAAGCACACAGTATAAATACATGCCGCAGCACACAGCGGGTGACGCATGCGGTAGTGTCAGTTTGTCCTAAAACCGGCTCAAAATCACTGTTTTGGCCGTAACTCTGCGCACAGGCATCCAAACACAACACCGTCTGAACCTAGAGATGCATAATCTCGAGCCAGACGCTACAAATAGTCACAAGCTCAAGTCTGGTATCGATCGGTGGACATAGAATGCAAAATATGCAAATCGGGCTCGAGAGCCAGTCCACCGAGAAAACTCTAGCGTCTCTAGAAAAGCTGCAGAACACCCCAGCAAGCATCTGGGACGTCGAGGCAGCCGTCTGGCAGCTGTTGGCGGATGGACCCACCAACCTTCGGTGGTCCGGCACCAGTTGGGCCCACATCAGGGATCTGCACGAGCATGGATACGGCCGAGTGGTCACAGTAAGTTGTACAAACAGACAGAAACAACTCACATCACAACACTCCACCATGACTCGATGGTACGCATGTCCATACACGTGTAGAACTTACATAGGTGCACAACAAGATGCTCAACAGTCCATGCTCACACGCCTTACTCTCAGCCACTCTCAGGCAAGGGACGTAGCCCGAAAGAATGAATGGCCACCATGAAATTTCCGCGTGCAAGTGCCTTGGTCAAGAAGTCAGCTTGCTGCATGTCCGTGCCGACCCAGATGACATAGATCACCTGTCGCTTCACAAGATCATGCACAAAGTGATGTTCAATAGCAATGTGCTTTGTGCATGCATGAAACACACCAGAGTTCTCTGCAATGGCAAGAGCACTCTGGTTGTCATAGCGTAGAACGATGCAAGGCACAACATGACGCAACTCACGAAATAGACGCTGCAGCCATACCGCCTCAGCAGCCCCAGCCCCTAGAGCAACATACTCAGCATCTGATGAGCTACATGCGATACAATCCTGCTTGCCACTACGCCACGACACAACGGTGCCACCAAGGAGGAACACGTAGCCTGTCCGACTGCGCCCATCAGGACTCCACGCGCAGTCACTCTCTGTGTAATCGTCGACTACCACCAAACACTGCCCTCAAAAGCAAAGTCCGAGGTACGGTGTGGACACCATGTACCGCACCACTCGCAGAGCCGCATGAAGGGCTCTCGCCCGAGGACACTGAAAACTGTGCAAGGAGGTTGACGGCGAAGCCAATGTCGGGTCGTGTGGTAGTGGCCAAGTACTTCGGAGAGCCAATCAAGCGCAAGTACAACGTCACGTCCACTGTCTCCCCTAGGTCTGCGGGATCATCCACCTTGAGAGCATCCTGCCCGTTAGGTGTGATGGGGGTGGAGGCTGTAGGAACTGCACCCAGGAGGTCAGCAAACCGCTCCCCCACAACACTTGCGTAACGTGCCTGATGCAACAAGAGTGTCCGTCGCTGACAATCATGCACGATCTCCATCTTGAGAAACAAAGCTGTAGGGCCAAGGTCCTTCATCCTCTAGGCAGCCTATAGAACTGCCTTGGCCTCCTTCACGGCCTCCATAGACAGAGACGCAATCAGGAGGTCGTCCACGTAGACCAGGATGCCTGTGAAGCTCTCAGCTGTCCGTCTAAGAAAGAGGGGCGGGTCAGCGTCACTCTGCACATAACCGGCACGTATTAGTGTGCCAGTGGTCTCCAAGTTCCAGCACCTGGGTGACTGTTTCAGGTCGTACGAGGCCTTGTGCGAGCGCCAGACCTTGTCACCGACCTCGAATCCATGTTGCTGGACCATGTAGATCTCCTCCTCTCTATGGTGCCATGGAGGAATGCGTTGTTCACGTCCATCTGGTGCAGCTCCCAGTCGTGGTGAGCAACAACCCCAAACAAAGCTCAAGCGTTGGTCATGCGGCCAACGGGTGCGAAGGTGTCAGTGAAATCTACTCCCTCAACCTGCGAGAATCCCTTCGCCGTCAAGCGAGCCTTGTAGCACTCTAGTGTGCCATCAGGCTTCACCTTCTTGTGAAAGACCCACTTGGCCTGTACAGCCTTCTGCCGAGGCGGGAGGTCGACAAGCTCATAGACACCGTGCTCACGGATGGCTCTCAGCTCATCCTCACAAGCAGCACGCCACAAGTCTGCATCACGAGCTAAGAGTGCCTCCTTCAACGTGCCTGGATCAGGCGTCGTCGAGGGAGTGCTCCGGGTGGCTAAGACACATGCCTCTGGACTCGGTCTGACCACGACAAGGTCGGTTGCGGCATTGCAAGCGAACAAGAACTCTCGGGAGACCAACTCGTGGCCGACAGGACATGCTGGATGCACCTCAGTGTAGTCTTCCTATACACTCAAGCCAAGGGCCTTCGTGCTAGGCTCGCCACTCTGAACACTACGAGTCGGGCGCCTGGGCGTAGATTTTGCAGTCTGCTGAGCCCTACTGGCCAATGGTCGAAGACGACCACCAAGCTCGCGGGAGTAGTCCGATTCTGAGGCGCTCATCTCATGCTGCGGGGAAGGCTGCTGAGCCAGAGCCGTAGGGGACATGGGTGCATGCACGGGAGTGGGTGTGTCAAAGGGGACTGACACTGGTACGGCATCAGGTGTGCCAGAGGGCACTGAAGCTCTTACGGGATCAGGTGTGACGGAGGGGACCAACACTGGCACGGGATCGGGTGTACCAGAGGGGTCTGACATCGGCACGGGATCAGATTTGCCAGAAGGGTCTGACACTGGCACGGGATCAGGTGTGTCAGAGGAGACCGACACTGGCACGAGATCAGGTGTGCTAGAGGGGTCTGACACCAGCATGGGATCAGGTGTGCCAGAGGGGACTGATGAGGCTACTGGGTCCACAGCCACGATGGCTGGATCGTCAGCAGCCGGAGACCGGACCACAGGTGAGGAGGCCCGGACGGACCCATCCGCAGGACTTAACTCCCCCATCCGTCGAGAGGCCAAACAAGTAGGGACGTGATTGGCGGCTAGCGATAGAATGCTGGAAAAGTCGCGGTAGGTGAGAGCCTCAAAGAAGAGAGCATCTCGAGACTCGGCAATGCGATGGCGAGTAGGGTCCCAAAAGCGCCAGGCCTTCGACCGCGGGGAGATGCCAAGGAAGGTACACATGCATCCCCGAGGTGAGACCTTGGATCCCTGCTGGTCCTCGGTGTACCAGACACAGGCAAGGGACCCCCAAACGCGAGCGAGATGGAGATCAACACGATGGCCAAACCACAACTCGTACAGCGTGACATGGTCTGGAAGTGGATCATGCGGCAAGTGATTCCAGACCCACGTCATGTAGGAGAAGCCCTCAAAGGCAAAGGACTCCGGGAGACCGCTCTCAGACTGCATAGCGTGAACCACATCCTCCATGGTATGGTTCCAATGCTTAGACACACCATTCTGCTGTGGTGTACCAGGGGCAGAAAGCTAGTGAAAGATACCGTGCTTGGCAAAGTAGGCATCCATCTTGCCTAAGGACTCGCCACCACGATCGGAGCGGAACGTGTGCAGGGTGTGACGAGACTGACGCTCATCCATCACAAGCCATAAGCGGACCGCAAGTGTAGCATCGCTTTTGTGGCGGAGGCTGTAGACCCACCGCATGTGGGTGAATTAATCGGTCAGGGTGAGAACATATCAACCCCGCTCAGAGAGGGACTCGACTGGGAGAAGACCGAGAAGGTCCGAGTGGACCAACTCTAGTGGGCGCAGTGCCCGGGAGGAGGAGTCAGGGTAAGAGCAGCAATGCATCTTACCCTGGGTGAAAAAAAGACAGTCGGTCTTGGGCGGCTTCTCAAAAGAAGCTACATCAAGACGGAGGGCTGGCTGAGTTTGAATGAGCTATGACACGGTGTCCGAGCTCACATGGCAGAGGCGACGATGTAACAAGCGCTGGTGCTCAAGGGAGAGAACACCAGTGACAAACACACGCGTAGAAGAGAGAGAAGAAACAGAAGGAATGCAACAAGACACACAATATAGGTCATCAAGAATAGAGGCACGAATCACAACAGCGCGTGTGTCAAGAGCAGTCACTGTGGCAGAGTCAGCAGAGTGCCCAACCGTGAGACCTATCCTAGTACATGCACAAACAGAGAGCAGGCTAAGCCCAAGAGCAGGGACAAAGAGCACATCAGAAATGGACAAGGGGCCAGACGGACCATCAAACCGCACAACCCCAACGTCGTGCAGAGGCAACGACTGACTAGACTCTGTGTACACAGACCGAACGGACGCAACAGGACCGAGCACAACGAAGTCACTACGACGACATGTCATGTTATGGGTGGTACCAGAGTCAATAATCCAGTGCCACCCGGCTCACGACCAGTCGTCGACACTGAGCAACATGCCACAGAACACTCTGCCTCTGCTGGAAGCTTAGCAGATGACTCAGGACAACGACGAATAGCACGGATCTGTGACTCGTCAAGCCAGTCGGTACTGTCAGGTCCATCCTCATCGCAAGCCAGCATAGCTCCACCACAAGCATCAGCATGGACAACATACGCAGTAACACAAGCTATGTCGGGACCACTTGGCTGTGACAACACACTCGCACCTTCCTGAGTACAAAGCACCCGTAGCTGACAAAGCTCCGCGATCGTGCGATCCGAGGGTCCACATCACCACTGCCGCCTGGTGAAACGGATGTGTCTACTGCAGTCGTGGTCGCGGCGTGTCCAGTCCGTGTGTCACTCGAGGAAATCTGCTGTGTGTGCGCCTCCTGAAGGCCGCGCATGATCCGAGTCCAGTCAAGGGGCTGCTCACACTCTGTGTAGCGGTGAGCACCTCCACAGTTGTAGTAGTGGACAGATTGTCCACTACCACTACTCGCCAGCTGGTGCTGCTGCCCCTTCCCGCATTGTTTCTTCCCTTTCTTCCCCTGTGCGGCCACTGCAATGCCCTGAGTGTGGCTGCTTGGGGTAGAGGAGGAGGAGGAGGAAGCGGTAGAGGTGGAACTGGTGAGCTGGGACAGAGGCATAGGAGGGGTCGCAGACACTGTTGCAACAAGTGGACTCTGCTGATGGGCGATGGCAGCCTCATGAGCCGATGTGGCCTGGATGAAGTTGCGATGGGCCCAAGAAAGTAGCTGTGGTGACTCCAACAAATCAGAGAGAGCCACACGGTCGAAGCCCGTAAAGAGATTCACGTGGTCCAAATGTACCCCAATCATGATGGTGTCGAGTGCCCACAACTGCGTCCCGCCAACGATCCCAAGGCGCATGTA
Organism: Penium margaritaceum; assembly: GCA_023375785.1. Taxonomy (NCBI): domain Eukaryota; kingdom Viridiplantae; phylum Streptophyta; class Zygnematophyceae; order Desmidiales; family Peniaceae; genus Penium; species Penium margaritaceum. Next base: position 10,187 of record SZWC01022988.1, on the reverse strand, counting down.
AAGGCGCATCGTGCGCCTCCAGTGGTCAGCTGCAAGCTTCGTGAGACCCTAACGGAGGGAGTGAAACTCACGTAGTCGGGCCGCCCTCATGGCATGGGTCTCCGTAGCGAGAAGTGTCAAGGCCAGCTCCCAGCCCTGACGTTGATCAGCTCCAGTCCCGGTCCCAATCTCACCGACGAAGGGTCGAAAGTCGACCACAATCTCCCGCGGCATGGTGTAGAGGAGACCGCATATCGCTCTCGCTGTTGTCTGGACCTGGTGAGCGTCGCGGGTCTGGTATTGGCTATGGTTGTAGGGCCAGACGCCCTCAGAATTGGCCCACACCTGAAATAAGGTCTCCCAGTATTCGAAGCCCTTGTCGCTATGGTAACGGGGTGGAGGTGTCTCAAAGTCCTTCGGTCGTCGCTCCGTGGGGAAGGCAACCTCAGGCTCGGAAGACGGTGGACGGGGTATGGGGAGCCCACCAGTGAGGGAAACGCCACCAAAAGTGAACGCTGCTAAACGATGTGGCTGATCCTGACGGCGAGAAGGTTACGGAGTGAGGTTGCGACCCCAGGCGTAACTCACGGATGCGCTCCTCAAGCACACGAAGCTCGTGCTCGCGTGAGTCATCCTCAATCTCCTCCTCGTCCCAGGTGTCAACCTGTGATGAGTGGTGCTCAGACCGCGGCGCTGTGTAGGGTGTAGACTGCTGAGCAGATGGTGCAGCTCCAGTAGATCCTCCCGGTGGTTGCTGTGAGGCCCCCAAACGACCCCGCAATAACTCTGTGATCTCCTGTAATGCGTCGGACTGCCGCTGCTACTGCCTGCGCATCTCGTCCTGTGACCGACGAAGCTCGTCGATCGCAAGGGACTGTGACCGCGGACTCATAACGCCCAAAGAGGAGGAAGAGGAGGGATCAACTAGCCCTTTGCCCTTGTCACGGACCGGCACCATCGCAATGCTCAGTATGGGGCCGCACGTTAAAAATGCTCTGAAAAAAATACTGACAGCGTTTCTCAAGGATTTAAAACATTCAGAAAACATGATGTTTTTGTTGTGATGTTGTCAGTCATACACAGTTGTACAGTTGGTTGTGACCACTCGGCCGTGTCCATGCTCGTGCAGATCCTTGAGGCGGACCCAGCTGGAGACAGAGTTCCCTGAGGTGATGCTCCACCCGCTGGAGGTAGCCTGGCAGCCTACCCAGTGTACCAGAGGGCTCCCACAGCCCACGGACTACGTTTGGAGGTCTTCAGGATTTTCTCGGTGGACAGCCCTGCCAGGCTGATTTACATGTTTGTTTTCTTATACTCTCCGGCTGTTCCCGGATGTAGGCGTGTGACCAGTCGTTGTGTCTGTATTTTCGTCGTGCATCCGTAGGATCAGACGGCGCTCCGTTTGGACGCTTGTGCGTAGAATTATGGCCAAAACAGTGGTTTTGGGCCGGTTCAGGTTTGACAGGCACCGCCGTGTGCTCCACCCGCCGTGAGCCACGGCGGCTATTTATGCTGTGGACCTGTCATTTGTTATTCCTCTCTGCATTTACTTCAGTTGAAGCTTGAGATACAAGTGCACGTGTCTCTCCCTACCCTTGCTGTCCCTTGCATGACTTGTGTGTCAACCAGCCAAACCCGTGCTGTCAGGCTAGCAAGCAGAAAGGCTAGGAAGCTTCTTGGAATCTTCTCAGTTTTGACCCCAAAATTATTGACGTCAGCAGAGTCGGTGATGACATCAGGGTTTTTTACGCCAGTGAAGAAAACGCTAGCGTTGTTACGTTGGCGAAAAAAACGCTCGTAATTTTTTTGGCAGGTCACGCGAACTCTGTGTGACTGGTGGGGGTGACGTCGTCGCCCCTTGCTCGCGGCTGCGCAAGGGGTTGCGTAGGCGTGCGCAGTGCCACGTAGGCTTGCGCAGTGCCACGTAGGCCTGCACAATGCTGCGTAGTTTCTGTGTAGCTGGGCAGCACTACTCTGCAACAGCAGTGCCGCGCAAGCCTGCCGCTGCTGCTGTGGCGGGTCTACTACTGTTGCTCAACGGCGTGGCTGCTAGATCTCGTCATTGTCGCAGCTCCTCTTGCTATGGTGGTGGCGATTGCGCGATGACGTCACTGCTGCTAACGTTGGCTGCGACGGGTTCCAGGATGTGGCGGCGGCGGTGACTCTCACTACTGCTACCTGTGCTGCGTCTCCGCGGCGCAGCTCAGCGAGAGGGGTCTTGCTGCTCTGATACCATGAGAAATTGCTAGGAAGCTTCCTAACCTTGTTGTTGCTGACGTGGCGACACTGTCCAGTCAGCCAGAGCACTAGCAAGCAAGTAGGAGCAAGAAACAGCAAGGATCAGGCTAGGGAGACGTGCCAAGTCTCATAAGCTCCAATTGCTTAGCAATGCAAAGAGAAATGAAAACTGACACGCACACAGCATAAATACCTACTGCGGCACACAGCGGGTGACGCACGCGGCAGTGTCAGTTTGTCCTAAAACTAGCTCAAAACCACTGTTTGTGCCGTAACTCTGCGCACAGGCATCCAAACGCAGCACTGTCTGAACCTAGAGATGCATAATCTTGAGCCGGACTCTATGACTAGTCACACGCACAAGTCCGGCATCGATCGGTGGACAGAGAATGCAAAACATGCAAATCGGGCTCGAGAGCCAGTCCACCGAGAAAACTCTAGCGTCTGTAGAAAAGCTGTAGAACACCCAACCAAGCATCCGGGATGTCGAGGCAGCCGTCTGACAGCTGCTGGCGAATGGACCCACCAACCGTCGGTGCTCCGGCGCCAGCTGGGCCCGCATCAGGGATCTACACGAGCATGGACACAGCCGAGTGGTCATAGTAAGCTGTACAAACAGGCAGAAACAACTCACATCACAACACTTTACACCTCAACCATGTGAACCATCCGTGTTTTGTTTGGTGTAATACTGAAAACGGGCATTCAACGCTATACATTCGATGCATTCGACGCTATACGGTCCTCCTCTATGATCGTTGCAATGGGGGGCTGCGATAGTATGCAACGTCGTGGGGAGGGGAGATTCGGAGGACAAAACTAATGACTGATGTCTGTTGATCAACACTCCGTCAACTGCCACATCAACCCCGCTCGCATAAACACTCCGTCAACTGCCGCATCAACCCCGCTCGCATATCTAGCCCCCTTCGGAGCCTACACCCCACGGACCATGTCCGATCCGATTGAGGCTTTCTTCATTGAGGACTGTGATGAAAACTTGTGGCCGATGGACTGCCATGGTGACGGGGAGGGGGGAATTTCGCTGGGAAGTTTTACTGACACCCGTCGGCCGGAACCCCCAATGAAGAAGTGAGAGTTGAAAACTCCCAATGTTTTCTGGATTAGGTTTATCTCCACTTTGTGCACATGCAATCCAAACCGCACAAAAACTCACCCCCGAATTTTACCTGGGATCTTTGGTCGTATTTTTTCGCGGGCACTTGTTTGGCCACGCGGTAGCGAGGCCCAACTGGTTCCCGGACAACGCATGGGGAGTCCTGGATAATGCTGTTAAATCGAGATCGAGACAAGATGTCTCAATCTCGCACCATTCAAGACGAGATTTCTCATATCGTACTGTACAAACGAGACCGTCTCGATCTCGTATCGATTTGCACTCCAGGAGTCTCGATCTCGTATCGATCTCGATTTTCCACTGACATATTTCGACCTTGTTTCTACATTTTTTTTTATGTTTCTGACATAGGACTCGCACCAAAAATGTGTGAAAATTTCTGAGTTTGTCTATTACCCTCCCCACATGGTCATTTCAACAATGTATGGGGATGAATGGCCATGCATTATGTCAACATTCTGCTTGGATGCAAATGAAATGGATGCTTGATTAGTTCTTGTTGGGTTATTGGGTTACGAAGTACCCCTTGTAATCAAAAAGTGCGGAAAATCTTAAGAAAAAATTGGCATAGTTTTCCCTCCTTGATGTTCGCAATGCTTTCCTGGGCGCTTTCACTTATGGCAAGGGCCAGGGTTAAGGAAAGGGTCACCCCAGACACCTCGCAAGAGTGAGCAATCCTCAGGTAGCCAATAAGTTGAGCGATTTCTACATAATTCGCTTCATAGTTTCATCATTTTGTACTCATGTTTGTGTGGCTTGATAGGCAATTGAGATAGATCGATGGAGAGAGAAGAAAAGGCAAAAGGGAAAACATGTCATGAGGGGAGGGAAGGGAGGGGCATCTCCATCTCCTAGGCAGAGAAAGTACCAACGTATGAAAAAACATAAGGTCTAATCGGACTATCATAAACTTTGGCTTCTTATTGGATGGGCAATCTTCTGTCTCTCCTCGAGAAAAGAAGATGGTTTGAATGATGTCCTGCACATACAAAAAAAGAGAAAAATCTTGTTAGAACAGCGATCCACATGTATCTTGGAAAACAGATAAGGGCAGTTTTCAATTCACAGATGAGGGAAACATTGTTCAGTCACAGGGATGGAGTGGTGTGAGAATGTGACAGTGTGTGTATCTGAGAAAATGTGAGAGGGTGAGAGGGTGAGAGGGCACATGTGTAAAAGTGAAAGGGTGCAAGGGTGCAAAAGTGTAAAGAGGGAGTGTAAGTGTCTGGAAAGCATAGGGATGTAGGAGTGTGAGAGTGAAGGAGTGTAAGATTGTAAGAGTGCAAGTGCGAGTGCAAGTGTGTGATCGAGTGCGTGT
>SZWC01022987.1:12755-27668 GCA_023375785.1 Penium margaritaceum | reverse complement strand
GACACTCTGACCGTGGCTGACTCGTGTTATGATCAATAGAAGTAAAAGTCACTTGGATACATTTGTGGTCATGGTCAGTGGCACATGCCAACTTTGTCAAGGCATTGCACACAATAGCCACACCGAGCCACCATTATTATACCTTGTTTATACCTGTAAGATCATGTCAAGTATATCTGCATTCTCATTAGACAATCTGACCGTGGCTGACTCGTGTTATGATCAATAGAAGTAAAAGTCATTTGGATACATTTGTGGTCATGTTCAGTGGCACATGCCAACTTTGTCAAGGCAATGTGCACAATAGCCACATTGAGAAACCAGTATTCTACCTTGTTTGTACCTGCAAGATCATGCCCAGTATATCTGCACTGTGTTAGGACACTCTGACTGTGGCTGACTTGTGTTACGATCAATAGAATTAAAAGTCACTTAGATGCATTTGTGGTCATGGTCAGTGGCACATGCAAACTTTGTCAAGGCATTGTGCACAATAGCCACACCGAGCCACCAGTATTCTACCTTGTTTGTACCTGCAAGATCATGCCTAGTACATCTGCACTGTGATTGGACACTGACCGTGGCTGACTCATGTTATGATCAATAGAAGTAAACGTCACTTGGATACAATTGTGGTCATGGTCAGTGGCACATGCCAACTTTGTCAAGGCATTGCACACAATAGCCACACCGAGCCACCAGTATTCTACCTTGTTTAATCCTGCAAGGTTTTGTTAAGTATATCTGCACTGTGATTGGACACTCTGACCGTGGCTGACTCGTGTTATGATCAATAGAAATAAAAGTCACTTGGATGAATTTGTGGTCATGGTCAGTGGCACATGCCAACTTTGTCAAGGCATTGCACACAATAGCCACATTGAGCCACCAGTATTCTACCTTGTTTACACTTGCAAGGTCATGCCCAGTATACCTGCACTATGATTGGACACTGTGACCGTGGCTGACTCGTGTTATGATTCATAGCCGTTTGAGGTACTTGGTAAAATTTGTGGTCATGGTCAGTGGCATATGCCAACTTTGTCAAGGCATTGTGCATAATAGCCGTGCCAAGACACCGGTTTTTACCCTGTTTATACCTGCAAGGCCACGCATGTTATATGTGCGCTGTGATTGGACACTCTGACCGTGGCTGACTCTTGTTACAATTCGTAGACGTTAAAGTCACTTGGTAAACATTTGTGGTCATGATCAGTGGAACTCTGACTTTGTTTGTACCTGCAAGATCATGCCTAGTACATGTGCACTGTGATTGGACACTTTGACCCTTGCTGACTCATGTTATGATCAATAGAAGTAAAAGTCACTTGGATACATTTGTGGTCATGGTCAGTGGCACATGCCAACTTTGTCAAGGCATTGCACACAATAGCCACACCAAGCCACCATTATTATACCTTGTTTATACCTGTAAGGTCATGTCCAGTATATCTGCACTGTGATTAGACACTCTGACCGTGGCTGAATCGTGTTATGATCAATAGAAGTAAAAGTCATTTGGATACATTTGTGGTCATGTTCAGTGGCACATGCCAACTTTGTCAAGGCAATGCGCACAATAGCCACATTGAGACACCAGTATTCTACCTTGTTTGTACCTGCAAGATCATTCCCAGTATATCTGTACTGTGTTTGGACACTCTGACCGTGGCTGACTTGTGTTATGATCAATAGAAGTAAAAGTCACTTAGATGCATTTGTGGTCATGGTCAGTGGCACATGCAAACTTTGTCAAGGCATTGAGAACAATAGCCACACCGAGCCACCAGTATTCTACCTTGTTTGTACCTGCAAGATCATGCCTAGTACATCTACACTGTGATTGGACACTGACCGTGGCTGACTCATGTTATGATCGATAGAAGTAAACGTCACTTGGATACAATTGTGGTCATGGTCAGTGGCACATGCCAACTTTGTCAAGGCATTGCACACAATAGCCACACCGAGCCACCAGTATTCTACCTTGTTTATACCTGTAAGGTTTTGCCAAGTATATCTACACTGTGATTGGACACTCTGACCGTGGTTGACTTGTGTTATGATCAATAGAAGTAAAAGTCACTTGGATAGATTTGTGGTCATGGTCAGTGGCACATGCCAACTTTGTCAAGGCAGTGCGCACAATAGCCACACCGAGCCACCAGTATTTTACCTTTTTTGCACTTGCAAGATCATGCCTAGTACATATGCACTGTGATTGGACACTCTGACCGTGGCTGACTCGTGTTATGATCAATAGAAGTAAAAGTCACTTGGATACACTTGTGGTCATGGTCAGTGGCACATGCCAACTTTGTCAAGGCATTGCACGCAATAGCCACACCGAGCCACCAGTATTCTACCTTGTTTATACCTGTAAGGTCATGCCCAGCATATCTGCACTGTGATTGGACACTCTGACCGTGGCTGTCTCGTGTTATGATCAATAGAAGTAAAAGTCACTTGGATAAAATTGTGGTCATGGTCAGTGGCACATGCCAACTTTGTCAAGGCATTGTGCACAATAGCCGTGCCAACACACCAGTTTTTACCCTGTTTATACCTGCAAGGTCATGCATATTATATGTGCGCTATGATTGGACACTCTGACCGTGGCTGACTCGTGTTAGGATTTGTAGAAGTTAAAGTCACTCAATAAACATTTGTGGTCATGATCAGTGGCAATCTGACTGTGTTTGTACCTGCAAGATCATGCCTAGTACATCTGCATTGTGATTGGACACTCTGACCGTGGCTGACTCGCGTTATGATCAATAGAAGTAAAAGTCACTTGGATAGATTTGTGGTCATGGTCAGTGGCACATGCCAACTTTGTCGAGGCATAGCACACAATAGCCACACCGAGCCACCAGTATTCTACCTTGTTTATACCTGTAAGGTCATGCCCAGCATATATGCACTGTGATTAGACACTCTGACCGTGGCTGACTCGTGTTAGGATTTGTAGAAGTTAAAGTCACTCAATAAACATTTGTGGTCATGATCAGTGGCAATCTGACTGTGTTTGTACCTGCAAGATCATGCCTAGTACATCTGCATTGTGATTGGACACTCTGACCGTGGCTGACTCGCGTTATGATCAATAGAAGTAAAAGTCACTTGGATAGATTTGTGGTCATGGTCAGTGGCACATGCCAACTTTGTCGAGGCATAGCACACAATAGCCACACCGAGCCACCAGTATTCTACCTTGTTTATACCTGTAAGGTCATGCCCAGCATATATGCACTGTGATTAGACACTCTGACCGTGGCTGACTCGTGTTAGGATTTGTAGAAGTTAAAGTCACTCAATAAACATTTGTGGTCATGATCAGTGGCAATCTGACTGTGTTTGTACCTGCAAGATCATGCCTAGTACATCTGCATTGTGATTGGACACTCTGACCGTGGCTGACTCGCGTTATGATCAATAGAAGTAAAAGTCACTTGGATAGATTTGTGGTCATGGTCAGTGGCACATGCCAACTTTGTGAAGGCATTGCACACAATAGCCACACCGAGCCACCACTATTCTACCTTGTTTATACCTGTAAGGTCATGCCCAGCATATATGCACTGTGATTGGACACTCTGACCGTGGCTGACTCGCGTTATGATCAATAGAAGTAAAAGTCACTTGGATATATTTGTGGTCATGGTCAGTGGAACATGCCAACTTTGTCAAGGCATTGCACACAATAGCCACACGGAGCCACCAGTATTCTACCTTGTTTAAAATTGCAAGGTCATGCCCAGTATACCTGCACTGTGATTGCACACTCTGACCGTGGCTGACTCGTGTTATGATTCATAGCCGTTTAAGGTACTCGGTAAACTTTGTGGTCATGGTCAGTGAAACATGCCAACTTTGTCAGGGCAGTGTGCACAATAGCCATGCCAGGACACCGGTTTTTACCCTGTTTATACCTGCAAGGTCATGCATATTATATGTGCGCTATGATTGGACACTCTGACCATGGCTGACTCGTGTTAGGATTCGTAGAAGTTAAAGTTACTTGGTAAAGATTTGTGGTCATGATCACTGGCACTCTGACTGTGTTTGTACCTGCAAGATCATGCCTAGCACATCTTCACTGTAATTGCACACTCTGACCGTGGCTGACTCGTGTTATGATCAATAGAAGTAAAAGTCACTTGGATACATTTGTGGTCATGGTCAGTGGCACATGCCAACTTTGTCAAGGCATTGCACACAAAAGCCACACCAAGCCACCAGTATTCTACCTTGTTTATTCCTGTAAGGTCATGCCCAGTATATGTGCATTGTGATTAGACACTCTGACCGTGGCTGACTTGTGTTATGATCAATGAAAGTTAAAGTCACTTGGATACATTTGTGGTCATGGTCAGTGGCACATGTCAACTTTGTCAAGGCATTGCGCACAATAACCACATCGAGCCACCAGTATTCTACCTTGTTTGTACCTGCAAGATCATGCCCAGTATATCTGCACTGTGTTTGGACACTCTGACCGTGGCTGACTTGTGTTATGATCAATGAAAGTTAAAGTCACTTGGATACATTTGTGGTCATGGTCAGTGGCACATGCCAACTTTGTCAAGGCATTGCACACAATAGCCACACCAAGCCACCAGTATTCTACCTTGTTTATTCCTGTAAGGTCATGCCCAGTATATGTGCATTGTGATTAGACACTCTGACCGTGGCTGACTCGTGTTATGATCAATAGAAGTAAAAGTCACTTGGATATATTTGTGGTCATGGTCAGTGGCACATGCCAACTTTGTCAAGGCATTGCACACAATAGCCACACCAAGCCACCAGTATTCTACCTTGTTTATTCCTGTAAGGTCATGCCCAGTATATGTGCATTGTGATTAGACACTCTGACCGTGGCTGACTCGTGTTATGATCAATAGAAGTAAAAGTCACTTGGATATATTTGTGGTCATGGTCAGTGGCACATGCCAACTTTGTCAAGGCATTGCACACAATAGCCACACCAAGCCACCAGTATTCTACCTTGTTTATTCCTGTAAGGTCATGCCCAGTATATGTGCATTGTGATTAGACACTCTGACCGTGGCTGACTCGTGTTATGATCAATAGAAGTAAAAGTCACTTGGATATATTTGTGGTCATGGTCAGTGGCACATGCCAACTTTGTCAAGGCATTGCACACAATAGCCACACCAAGCCACCAGTATTCTACCTTGTTTATTCCTGTAAGGTCATGCCCAGTATATGTGCATTGTGATTAGACACTCTGACCGTGGCTGACTCGTGTTATGATCAATAGAAGTAAAAGTCACTTGGATATATTTGTGGTCATGGTCAGTGGCACATGCCAACTTTGTCAAGGCATTGCACACAATAGCCACACCAAGCCACCAGTATTCTACCTTGTTTATTCCTGTAAGGTCATGCCCAGTATATGTGCATTGTGATTAGACACTCTGACCGTGGCTGACTCGTGTTATGATCAATAGAAGTAAAAGTCACTTGGATATATTTGTGGTCATGGTCAGTGGCACATGCCAACTTTGTGAAGGCATTGCACACAATAGCCACACCGAGCCACCACTATTCTACCTTGTTTATACCTGTAAGGTCATGCCCAGCATATATGCACTGTGATTGGACACTCTGACCGTGGCTGACTCGTGTTATGATCAATAGAAGTAAAAGTCACTTGGATATATTTGTGGTCATGGTCAGTGGAACATGCCAACTTTGTCAAGGCATTGCACACAATAGCCAAACCGAGCCACCAGTATTCTACCTTGTTTATACCTGTAAGGTCATGCCCAGTATATTTTCACTGTGATTAGACACTCTGACCGTGGCTGAATCGTATTATTATCAATAGAAGTAAAAGTCATTTGGATACATTTGTGGTCACGGTCAGTGGCACATGCCAACTTTGTTAAGGCAATGTGCACAATAGCCACATTGAGCCACCAGTATTCTACCTTGTTTTGTACCTGCAAGATCATGCTTAGTATATGTGCACTATGTTTGAACACTCTGACCGTGGCTGACTTGTGTTATGATCAATAGAAGTAAAAGTCACTTGGATACATTTGTGGTCATGGTCAGTGGCACATGCAAACTTTGTCAAGGCATTGCGCACAATAGCCACAACGAGCCACCAGTATTCTACCTTGTTTGTACCTGCATGATCATGCCTACTACATCTGCACTGTGATTGGACACTCTGACCGTGGGTGACTCGTGTTATGGTCAATAGAAGTAAAAGTCACTTGGATACATTTGTGGTCATGGTCAGTGGCACATGCCAACTTTGTCAAGGCATTGTGCACAATAGCCTTACCAAGACACTGGTTTTTACCCTGTTTATACCTGCAAGGTCATGCATATTATATGTGCGCTATGATTGGACACTCTGACCGTGGCTGACTTGTGTTACGATCAATAGAAGTAAAAGTCACTTAGATACATTTGTGGTCATGGTCAGTTGCACATGCAAACTTTGTTAAGGCATTGCGCACAATAGCCACACCGAGCCACCAGTATTCTACCAAGTTTGTACCTGCAAGATCATGCCTAGTTCATCTGCAATGTGATTGGACACTCTGACCGTGGCTGACTCGTGTTATGATCAATAGAAGTAAACGTCACTTGGATACAATTGTGGTCATGGTCAGTAGCACATGCCGACTTTGTCAAGGAATTGCACACAATAGCCATACCGAGCCACAAGTATTCTACCTTGTTTATACATGTAAGGTCATTCCAAGTATATCTGCACTGTGATTGGACACTCTGACCGTGGCTGACTCGTGTTATGATCAATAGAAGTAAAAGTCACTTGGATACACTTGTGGTCATGGTCAGTGGCACATGCCAACTTTGTCAAGGCATTGCACACAATAGCCACACCGAGCCACCAGTATTCTACCTTGTTCATACCTGTAAGGTCATGCCTAGCATATCTGGACTGTGATTCGACACTCTGACCGTGGCAGAATCGTGTTATGATCAATAGAAGTAAAAGTCACTTGCATAAACTTGTGGTCATGGTCAGTGGCACATGCCAACTTTGTCAAGGCATTGCACACAATAGCCACACCGAGCCACCAGTATTCTACCTTGTTGACACTGGAAAGGTCATGCCCAGTATACCTGTACTGTGATTGGACACTCTGAATGTGGCTGACTCGTGTTATAATTCATAGCCGTTTAAGGTACTTGGTAAACTTTGTGGTCATGGTCAATGGCACTTGCCAACTTTGTCAAGGCATTGTGCACAATAGCCTTACCAAGACACTGGTTTTTACCCTGTTTATACCTGCAAGGTCATGCATATAATATGTGCGCTATGATTGGACACTCTGACCGTGGCTGACACGTGTTAGGATTCGTAGAAGTTAAAGTCACCTGGTAAACATTTGTGGTCATGATCAGTGGCACTCTGACTGTGTTTGTACCTGCAACATCATGCCTAGTACATGGGCACTGTGATTGGACACTCTGACCGTGGCTGACTCGTGTTATGATCAATAGAAGTATAAGTCATTTGGATACATTTGTGGTCATGGTCAGTGGCACATGCCAACTTTGTCAAGGCATTGCACACAATAGCCACACCGAGCCACCAGTATTCTACCTTGTTTATACCTGTAAGGTCATGCCCAGTATATTTGCACTGTGATTGGACACTCTGACCGTGGCTGACTCGTGTTATGATCAATAGAAGTATAAGTCATTTGGATACATTTGTGGTCATGGTCAGTGGCACATGCCAACTTTGTTAAGGCAATGCGCACAATAGCCACATTGAGCCACCAGTATTCTACCTTGTTTGTACCTGCAAGATCATGCTTAGTATATCTACACTGTTTTTGGACACTCTGACCGTGGCTGACTTGTGTTATGATCAATCGAAATAAAACTTACTTGGATACATTTGTGGTCATGGTCAGTGGCGCATGCAAACTTTGTCAAGGCATTGCGCACAATAGCCACAACAAGCCACCAGTATTCTACCTTTTTTGTACCTGCAAGATCATGCCTAGATCATCTGCACTATGATTGGACACTCTGACCGTGGGTGACTCGTGTTATGGTCAATAGAAGTAAAAGTTACTTGGATATATTTGTGCTCATGGTCAGTGACACATGTTAACTTTGTCAAGGCATTGCACACAATAGCCAGACCAAGCCACCAGTATTCTACCTTGTTTATTCCTGTAAGGTCATGCACAGTATATGTGCACTGTGATTAGACACTCTGACCGTGGCTGACTTGTGTTATGATCAATAGAAGTAAAAGTCACTTGGATACATTTGTGGTCATGGTCAGTGGCACATGCCAACTTTGTCAAGGCATTGCGCACAAAAGCCACACCGACCCACCAGTATTCTACCTTGTTTGCACTTGCAAGATCATGCCTAGTACATCTGCACTGTTATTGGAAAATCTGACTGTGGCTGACTCGTGTTATGATCAATAGAAGTAAAAGTCACTTGGATACACTTGTGGTCATGGTCAGTGGCACATGCCAACTTTGTCAAGAAATTGCACACAATAGCCACACCGAGTTACCTGTATTCTACCTTGTTTATACCTGTAAGGTCATGCCCAGTATATCTGCACTGTGATTGGACACTCTGACCGTGGCTGACTCGTGTTATGATTCATAGCTGTTGAAGGTACTTGGTAAATTTTGTGGTCATGGTCAGTGGCATATGCCAACTTTGTCAAGGCATTGTGCACAATAGCCGTGCCAAGACACCGGTTTTTACCCTGTTTGAACCTGCAAGGTCATGCATGTTATATGTGCGCTATGATTGGACACTCTGACCGTGGCTGACTCGTGTTAGGATTCGTACAAGTTAAAGTCACTTGGTAAACACTTGTGGTCATGATCAGTGGCACTCTGACTGTGTTTGTACCTGCAAGATCATGTCTAGTACATCTGCACTGTGATTGGACACTCTGACCGTGGCTGACTCGTGTTATGATCACAAGAAGTAAAAGTCTCTTGGATACATTGGTGGTCATGGTCAGTGTGACATGCCAACTTTTTCAAGGCATTGCACACAATAACCACACTGAGACACCAGTATTCTACCTTGTTTATACCTGTAAGGTCATACCCAGTATATCTGCACTGTGATTAGACACTCTGACCGTGGCTGACTCGTGTTATGATCAATAGAAGTAAAAGTCACTTGGATACATTTGTGGTCATGGTCAGTGGCACATGCCAACTTTGTCAAGGCATTGCGCACAATAGCCACAACGAGCCACCAGTATTCTACCTTGTTTGTACCTGCAAGATCATGTCCAGTACATCTGCACTGTGATTGGACACTCTGACCGTGGCTGACTCGTGTTATGGTCAATAGAAGTAAAAGTCACTTGGATTCATTTGTGGTCATGGTCAGTGGCACATGCCAACTTTTTCAACGCATTGCACACAATAGCCACACCGAGCCACGAGTATTCGACCTTGTTTATACCTGTAAGGTCATGCCCAGTACATCTGCACTGTGATTGGACACTCTGACCGTGGGCTGACTCGTGTTATGATCAATAGAAGTAAAAGTTACTTGGATAGATTTGTGGTCATGGTCAGTGGCACATGCCAACTTTGTCAAGGCATTGCGCACAATAGCCACACCGAGCCACCAGTATTCTACCTTGTTTGTACCTGCAAGATCATGCCTAGTACATCTGCACTGTGATTGGACACTCTGACCGTGGGCTGACTCGTGTTATGATCAATAGAAGTAAAAGTCACTTGGATAAAATTGTGGTCATGCTCAGTGGCACATGCCAACTTTGTCAAGGCATTGCGCACAATAGCCACACCGAGCCACCAGTATTCTACCTTGTTTGTACCTGCAAGATCATGCCTAGTACATCTGCACTGTGATTGGACACTCTGACCGTGGGCTGACTCGTGTTATGATCAATAGAAGTAAAAGTCACTTGGATAAAATTGTGGTCATGCTCAGTGGCACATGCCAACTTTGTCAAGGCATTGCGCACAATAGCCACACCGAGCCACCAGTATTCTACCTTGTTTGTACCTGCAAGATCATGCCTAGTACATCTGCACTGTGATTGGACACTCTGACCGTGGGCTGACTCGTGTTATGATCAATAGAAGTAAAAGTCACTTGGATAAAATTGTGGTCATGCTCAGTGGCACATGCCAACTTTGTCAAGGCATTGCGCACAATAGCCACACCGAGCCACCAGTATTCTACCTTGTTTGTACCTGCAAGATCATGCCTAGTACATCTGCACTGTGATTGGACACTCTGACCGTGGGCTGACTCGTGTTATGATCAATAGAAGTAAAAGTCACTTGGATAAAATTGTGGTCATGCTCAGTGGCACATGCCAACTTTGTCAAGGCATTGCGCACAATAGCCACACCGAGCCACCAGTATTCTACCTTGTTTGTACCTGCAAGATCATGCCTAGTACATCTGCACTGTGATTGGACACTCTGACCGTGGGCTGACTCGTGTTATGATCAATAGAAGTAAAAGTCACTTGGATACATTTGTGGTCATGGTCAGTGGCACATGCCAACTTTGTCAAGGCATTGCACACAATAGCCACACCGAGCCACTAGTATTCTACCTATTTTATATCTGTAAGGTCATGCCCAACATATATGCACTGTGATTACACACTCTGACCGTGGCTGACTCGTGTTATGATCAATAGAAGTAGAAGTCACTTGGATACATTTGTGGTCATGGTCAGTGGCACATGCCAACTTTGTCAAGGCATTGCGCACAATAGCCGTGCCAAGCCACCAGTATTCTACCTTGTTTGAACCTGCAAGATCATGCCTAGAACATCTGCACTGTGATTGGACACTCTGATCGTGGCTGACTCGTGTTATGATCAATAGTAGTAAAAGTCACTTGGATACATTTGTGGTCATGGTTAGTGGCACATGCCAACTTTGTCAAGGCATTGCACAAAATAGCCAAACCGAGCCACCAGTATTCTACCTTGTTTATACCTGTAAGGTCATGCCCAGTTTATCTGCAGTGTGATTGGACACTCTGACCGTGGCTGACTCGTATAATGATTCATAGCCGTTTAAGGTACTTGGTAAACTTTGTGGTCATGGTCAGTGGCACATGCCAACTATGTGAAGGCAATTCGCACAATAGCCGTACCAAGACACCGGTTTTTTACCCTGTTTATACCTGCAAGGTCATGCATAGTAGATGTACGCTGTGATTGGGCACTCTTACCGTGACTGACTCGTGTTACGATTCGCAGAAGCTAAAGTCACTTGGAAAACATTTGTGGTCATGGTCAGTGGCACATGCCAACCTAGTCAAGGCATTGTGCACAATAGCCGTGCCACGCCACCAGTATTCTACCTTGTTTGTACCTGCAAGATCAAGCCTAGTACATCTGCACTGTGATTGGACAATCTGAACGTGGCTGACTCGTGTTATGATCAATAGAAGTAAAAGTCACTTGGATACATTTGTGGTCATGGTCAGTGGCACATGCCAACTTTGTCAAGGCATTGCACACAATAGCCACACCGAGCCACCAGTATTCTACCTTGTTTATACCTGCAAGGTGATGCCCAGTATATCTGCACTGTGATTGGACACTCTGACCGTGGCTGACTCGTGTTATGATTCATAGCCGTTTAAGGTACTTGGTAAACTTTGTGGTCATGGTCAGTGGCACATGCCAACTTTGTCAAGGCATTGCGCACAATAGCCGTGCCAAGACACCAGTGTTTTACCCTATTTATACCTGCATGGTCATGCATTGTAGATGTCCACTGTGATTGGACACTCTGACCGTGGCTGACTCGTGATACGATTCGTAGAAGTTAAAGTCACTTGGTAAACATTTGTGGTCATGGGTAGTGGCACATGCCAACTTTGTCAAGGCATTGCGCACAATAGCCACACCGAACCACCAGTATTCTACCTTGTTTGTACCTGCAAGATCATGCCTAGTACATTTGCACTGTTATTGGATACTCTGACCGTGGCTGACTCGTGTTATGCTCAATATAAGTAAAACTCACTTGGACACATTTGTGGTCATGGTCAGTGGCACATGCCAACTTTGTCAAGGCATTGCGCACAATAGCCGTGCCAAGCCACCAGAATTCTACCTTTTTTTTTACCTGCAAGATCATGCTTAGAACATCTGCACTGTGATTGGACACTCTGACTGTGGCTGACTCGTGTTATGATCAATAGAAGTAAAAGTCACTTGGATACATTTGTGGTCATGGTCAGTGGCACATGCCAATTTTGTCAAGGCATTGCACACAATAGTCACATCGAGCCACCAGTATTATACCTTGTTTATACCAGCAAGGTCATGCCCAGTATATCTGCAGTGTGATTGGACACTGAGACCGTGGCTGACTCGTGTTATGATTCATGGCCGTTTAAGGTACTTGGTAAACTTTGTGGTCATGGTCAGTGGCACATGCCAACTTTGTCAAGGCAATGCGCACAATAGCCGTGCCAAGACACCGGCTTTTTACCCTGTTTATACCTGCAAGGTCATGCATAGTAGATGTACGCTGTGATTGGGCACTCTGACCATGGCTGACTCGTGTTGCGATTCGTAGAAGTTAAAGTCATTTGGTAAACATTTGTGGTCATGGTCAGTGGCACATGCCAACTTTGTCAAGACATTGCGCACAATAGCCACACCGAGCCACCAGTATTCTACCTTGTTTATACTTCGAAGGTCATGCCCAGTATATCTGCACTGTGATTGGACACTCTGACCGTGGCTGACTCGTGTGATGATCAACAGAAGTAGAAGTCACTTGGATACATTTGTGGTCATGGTCAGTGGCACATGCCAACTTTGTCAAGGCATTGCGCATAATAGCCGTGCCAAGCCACCAGTATTCTACCTTGTTTGAACTTGGAAGTTCATGCCTAGTACATCTGCACTGTGATTGGACACTCTGACCGTGGCTGACTCGTGTTATGATCAATAGAAGTCAAAGTCACTTGGATACATTTGTGGTCATGGTCAGTAGCACATGCCAACTTTGTCAAGACATTGCGCACAATAGCCACACCGAGCCACCAGTATTCTACCTTGTTTATACCTGCAAGGTCATGCCCAGTATATCTGCACTGCGATTGGACACTCTGACCGTGGCTGACTCGTGTTATGATTCATAGCCGTTTAAGGTACTTGGTAAACTTTGTGGTCATGGTCAGTGGCACATGCCAACTTTGTCAAGGCATTGCGCACAATAGCCGTGCTAAGACACCAGTTTTTTACCCTGTTCACACTTGCAGGGTCAGGCATATTATATGTGCACTGTGATTGGGTACTCTGACCGTGGCTGACTTGTGTTATGATTCGTAGAAGTTAGTCACTTGGTAAATTTTGTGGTCATATTCAGTGGCACATACCAACCTTGTCAAGGCAGTGCGCACAATAGCCACACCAAACCACCAGTATTCTACCTTGTTTGTACCTGCAAGATCATGCCTAGTACATCTGCACTGTGATTGAACACTCTGACCGTGGCTGACTCATGTTATGATTCATAGCCGTTTAAGGTACTTGGTAAACTTTGTGGTCATGATCAGTGGCACATGCCAAATTTGTCGAGGCATTGCGCACAATAGCCACACCAAGCCACCAGTATTCTACCTTGTTTGTACCTGATAGATCATGCCCAGTACATCTACACTGTCATTGGACACTCTGACCTTGGCTGACTCGTGTTATGATCAATAGAAGTAAAAGTCACTTGGATACATTTGTGGTCATGGTCAGCGGCACATGGTAACTTTGTCAAGGCATTGCACACAATAGCCACACCAAGCCACCAGTATTCTACCTTGTTTATTCCTGCAATGTCATGCCCAATATATCTGCAATGTGATTGGATACTCTGACCGTGCCTGACTCGTGTTATCATTCATAGCCGTTCAATGTACTTGGTAAACTTTGTGGTCATGGTCAGTGGCACATACCAACTTTGTCAATGTATCGCGCACAATAGCCGTACCAAGCAACCAGTTTTTTACCTTGCTTATACCTGCAAGGTCATGCATACTCTAAGTGCGCTGTGATTGGGCACTCTGACTGTGGCTGGCACGTGTTACGATTCGTAGAACTTAAAGTCACTTGGTAAACTTTGTGGTCATGGTCAATGGCACATGCCAACCTTGTCAAGGCAGTGCGCACAATAGCTACACCAAGCCACCAGTATTCTACCTTGTTTGAACCTGAAAGATCATGCTTAGTACATCTGCACGTTGAATGGACACTCTGACCGTGGCTGACTCGTGTTCTGATTTATGGAAGTAAACATAGCTTTGATACATTTGTTGTCATGGTCAGTGGCACATGCCATCTTGGTCAAGGAATTGTGCACAATAGCCACACCGAGCCACCAGTACTCTACCTTGTTTATACCTGCAAAGTCATGCCCAGTATTTTTGCATTGTGATTGGACACTCTGACCGTGGCTGACTCGTGTTATGATTCATAGCCGTTCAAGGTACTTGGTAAACTTTGTGGTCATGGTCAGTGGAACATGCCAACTTTCTCAAGGCATTGCATACAATAGCCGTGCCAAGCCACCGGTTTTTTACCTTTCTTTATACATGCAACGTCATGCATATTAGATGTGCAATGTCATTTGGCACTCTGACTGAGGCTGACTCGTGTCACAATTCGTAGAGGGTAAAGTCACTTGGTAAACTATGTGGTCATGGTCAGTGGCACATGCCAACTTTGTCAAGGCATTGCGCACAATAGCCAGACCGAGCCTCCAGTGTTATACCTTGTTTGCACCTGCAAGATCATGCCTAGTACACATGCGCTGTGATTGGACACTCTCACCGTGGCTGACTCTTGTTAAGACTCATAGCCGTTTAAGGTACTTGGTAGACTTTGTGGTC
>SZWC01022985.1:27372-41447 GCA_023375785.1 Penium margaritaceum | reverse complement strand
CTCTGCATTTACTAAGCTATTGAAGCTTATGAGACTTTGCGCGTCTCCCTAGCCTGATCCTTGCTGTTTCTTGCACCTGCCTGCTTGCTAGTGCATCAGCTGACTGGACAGTGTCGCCACATCAGCAACAGCAAGGCTAGGAAGCTTCCTAGCAGTTTCTCAGCTGTTCCATTGTGCGAGAGTACATAATGTAGGATGATACTAGAAGGGCGCCATTTTCTCTTGAAAAAGGTCTAGCCATGTGCATACTCTTGAACACATGCGAGAACACATGCCATGGACCGGAGAGGGGAGTATGTGGCATTTTTTCATGATGAGTAGCGAACGAATGAGTCGAAACCAGCAAGCCTGGTATCTTGTACCAGTTGATCGAACCACCTTTGTGACTCACCCCTGTGGGGTTCTGTTGGGTTTGTGTCAGTACCACACAGTGACCTCTGGCCTCGTTGCACACTCACCTCACTGACGCAGGTGACTAATTGGAGAGAGGCAACCCCTGCTGGCTGCTACGCCATGGTGGCATGACTTCACAGCGAGACTCACAGCCGGGCATCAACCAGGCATCAAATCTCACGTGTCTCTGGTTGGCGTGCATTTGTGCACACACATTTATGTCGGGTTCATACTCTTGTCTATTCCTTGGCCTTTCTTCCCTCCAGTGACCTAGTTGACAGGTTGCAACTTTTAGTGGGTAGTTTAGTTCAGTTTGGTGAACTTGGGAGAGAGCGTGCGAGATCGAGCTCGCTGCTTGCTCGCTCGCTCCCTCCACCCGACGGCTACCACCTCATTGTCTGTGACCCATCGTTTTTCTAACTAACACGCGTCTAAACTTCCACGTTAACACTGTTGCTCGCTTGGTGTCTTCCAAGCCTCACCCCAGCTGCTGCTTACTTGTCTAGCACAGCAGCCTACTGGTATCAGAGCAGTTTGCGTGGAAGACGGGCAGCGGATCGATCTGCTGCCCACGTATCCAAGGCCAAACCCGCGACGGCCACTCTTGGCGTCGCGCATCCACCCCGCCATCACAATCTACCAGCACAACAGCAGCTGACTGCTGTAGCCTCAGCAGCAGCGAGTGACGGCATTCTGCCGTCCGGGCTCTTTGGTCTTCCCCTCCTCCTGCTGGTTGGGCTCCCCTCTATTCCTGGGTTGGGTGGGGTTGGAACACGTTCCTACCAGTGTTCCCACGGCCTTCCCATATTTCCCACGCCCACTGGGGCGGGGGAAACGCTGCCGAAAATTTTCGGCAGCGTGGGGGGGTCCGTTGCTGTCTCCTAGCAGTGTTTACAGCAGCTGCAACGTGAACAACGGCTCAGCTTCCGCAGTTCAGCAGCAACATCCTCGCAGCATCCCAGCAGTAGTGGATCTAGCTCCTCAGCTCCGCAGCAACAGCCCAGCAGCAGCACCTCATCAACAGCTCAACAACAGCTTCGCAACAGCATTTTAGCAGCAGCGCAACATTAGCTCAGCAGCAGCTCAGCAAACAGCTCAGCGGCAGCTTATCAGTAGCATCTTAGCAGCAGATCAGCAGCAGCTGAGCAGCACCTTAGCAGCTTCGTAGCAGCATCTTAGCAGCAAACTACTCAGCAGCTGCTGAGCAGCACCTCAGCAGCTTCGCAGCAGAATCTTAGCAACAGCACAGCATCACCTCAGCAGCAACTCAGCAGTAGCTCAGCAAACAGCTTAGCAGCAGCTCAGCAGCAGCTCAGCAGCAGATCAGTAGCTGCTCAGCAAACCGCTCAACAGCAGCTCAGCATCAACTCAACAACTTCGCATCAGCATCTTAACAGTAGCGCAGCATCGCCTCAGCAGCAGCTCAGCAGCTGCTCGCAAACAGCTCTGCAGCAGCTCAGCAGCAGATCAGCAGCTGCTCAGCAAACAGGTCAGCAGCAGCTCAGCAGCAGCACGGCAGCAGCAGCAGCAGCTGTAGCACATACCTACACCACAGCAGCCGCATAACCAACGTGACAGGAGCAGCAAGCGGCATTGTGGAGAATCGGCACTACAACCTTGTAGCAGTCTCCGCACCACCGTCTGGTGGTGGTCGTCGTCACGCTGGCGCACTGGGAGGATCTCGGTGGCGACTCAGGGGAGAGCTCGGCACTACAACGCTCGGTAAGCCCTCCCTCCCCTGGTGCCTCTGGGGGGATTCAGCAGCCGCACGACACCGGTGTTGCGTTGCCGCACTCAACTTGGCGTCAAGACGCGCTAGAGCTCGCTCGCACCTTCACACGTACCGCGTCCGCCGTGATAGACGCGGCAGCTGCAGCTTCTGCCACCTTTGCCGTCGCAGCTAGAGCAGCACGTGCCCCTGCATCAACGTCAGCTGGCCGCGCCGCTGAGTCCTACACTGAGGCGGCCGTTGTAGCTGGACCGTTGGCTGCGGCAGCGGCTGACATTGGGACACAGCTAGCGGCAGCTACATCATCTGTGGCCTCTGCAACAGCTTCTGCAGCTTCTGCCGTATCCGCTACAGCTACGGCCATTCGCACCTCCACAGCCGTCGCTGTTGCAGCATCCGCATCTGCACCCTCTGACATCACCACACTCGTCACAGGGGCCGTCGTTGCAGCGGCGATCCTTCCTACCGTTGGCGCCGCCTTCACCATAGGCTGCCTGGCACTGATTGTGCCGGTTGCATCTTGCGTCTCTGTACTCTCCGCTGCAGCTGCTTCTATTGTCCTGCCTGTTCTTGCTCTTTTGCGTAGCCCCTCACACGCCTCGTGAGGTCTCCTTGTCTGCATCTCCCTTCTCTCGTCCTCTGTCTGTTTTCTCTGTGGTGGCTTGTCTGTGTGATTTGGGTCGGGCTGTCTTGCAGCACATATTCATAGTGCCTAAGGCATTCCCAGTTTTCCCACGCCCACTGGGGCGGGGGAAACTCTGCCAATTTTTTTTCGGCAGGGCCCATTAGTCGTCACCATGCCTGGTGACGACGAGTCGGTCATAGCAGACCTTCAGTGTCAGCTGGCCCTCGCTCGCGACGCTCAGCGTGATGCTGAAGAGCGCCTCAAAGTTGCGAATGACAACCGCGCCGCCTTCGCAGATGAGGTGGCTGCGCTTGTGCTCAAGCGGCTGCTTGCTGCCTCTGTCCTCCCCGCTGGCTCCTCTGCTGGCGCCGGTGCCGGTGTCTCTTCCACCCCACCTGGTGCTAACTCTGTTGCCTCTAACCCTGCTGTCACCCCATCTGCTGTCTCTCCTGCCGCAGTCTCCCGCTAGCATGACTTCTTCTCCCAGCCTCCTGTCTTTTCTACTGGACTTGCTTTCTCCTCCTGGGAGACCCGGTTTAGTGCATGGGCCCAGGGAGAACGTCTTTGGGAATACTACTTCCCTGCCACACCTTCCTTCACCCCTGTCGCTGACGAGTCTGCTCGCGCTGTCCGCACCCTCATTGCTGCTGCCCCTGAGACACTCGTCGACGAGGTTGGCACCTACAATGCTAACCCCGCTGTTCAGCGTCTGGCTGACCCAGTCGGTGCGTACACCATGCTTCGTCGGCGCACAACAGTCACAGGTCAGGCGGCACAAAGTGCTCTCACCGTTCAATTCAGCATGCTCTTAATGCGAGCGGACGAGTCGGCCGACGCCTATTGGGCACGCGGGCTCAAGCTGCTTCGCGAACTTGATAAGGCCGCACCAGGTCAGCTGTCAGCTGTGCACACCATGGTCAAGGGGTTAATCCCCGAGCTGTCCGACCTTCTCCGTGATGTCAAAGCAGACGAGCTGCAGCGTCTTGCCTCCCAGCCTGTTCCACCCGATTCTCCTCTAGGCGTTGGTGCCCTCTGGGACTTTGTCGCTGATAGACTTGAAGCGTGGTGGTCGAGCCTCCAAAACAAGCGCCTTCATCGCACTGCAGTCGCAGGAGTGGCCGCCGTCTCCATCGCCACCTCCACTTCTTCCTCCGCTGCTCCATCAGCCTCGTCTCCATCGCCTTCTTCTTCCTCCTCTACCTCTACGGCCACGGCCCTTGCCTCCCAGGGTCGTGGACGTGGACGTGGTCGTGGGCAAGGCAAAGGGAAGAGCAAATCTGCTGCGCCGTCTCGTGTTCCTGGTGAGGTGGTGTGCTGGAACTGTGGCTCCTCTGAGCACTCCGCTCGCAAGTGCCCTGCACCCCCTGACGACATCCGCCTCGCACGCGCCATGCGTGCTCACTGGGCGCGCACCAGCAGGCCCTCCTCTTCTTCTCCCGGTGTCAGCTTCAGCTCCAGCTCCAGCTCTACTTCGTCTGCTAGTCCCGCCCCAGCTCAGGCCTACTCCACCACTGGTGTCGCCGGCGTCCATCCGCCTGTCCTCTACCCTTGGGGCTGGCAGCCGCCCTATGGAGCGCCCGCTTTTGCGGGCCCACCTTCCTCGGCCTACGTCCCTCCTTCGTGGTTCGCCTCTCCGTCAAGCGTGCCTGCTCCATCGTCTGCAGCCTCCATCGACAGCGAGCACCAACTGGAGCAGTCTCTCCTCCAGCGTCTTCACCTTCGTGATCAGGGAGGTGAGAGTGTGGCTTCGTTGGCCAGAGGTCTTGCCTGTCAGACTGACACCGTCCTTCGTGGGGACCCCCCCGGTCACGTTCTTGGGTTGCTGTCCTCGTTTGTTCCTTGGGTCGAGCACTCGCAGTCTGTCGTTCTCCCTCGTTGTCTTGCTGCCTGTGACTCATCCCCGCCCTCCGTCGGCATTGTTGCCACCTGTGGCGTCCTTCCCAATGTCCGTGTCTCTGGTGGCTTCTGGGTCCTCGACTCCGGAGCCACCCATCACATGACCTCTGTTCGGTCCGCCTTTGTCTCCTTGGGTCCTGTCGGCTCTGTTCGCTTTGTGCGCACTGGTTCCGGTCAGCTCCTTCCCGTCCAAGGCGTTGGTGTTGTCCGTTTTGTCGGCCCCGGTGGCGTGCTGTTTCTGCCTGACGTTCTGTTCGTGCCTTCGTTGGAACTCAGCCTGCTGTCAGTGACGTCCCTTGACGATCAGGGCATGGATTTTGCCGCTAGTCAGGGCGTGGGCACTATCCGTCTTCGCTCTTCTGGTCGCGTCGTCTTGCGGGGGGTTAAGTGTGCCAAGCTGTATCGTGTTCCCCTTCATGCCCCCTCTGTACCCGCTGTTGGCTTGTCCCTTGCTCACGTCGCGCCTTCCCTTTCTCGAGCTGATATCCAGCTCTTGCATCGCCGTCTTGGCCATGTGCACACTGATGCTATCAATAGCATGCTTCGCCTTCAACCCGCTGTTGGCTTGTCGCCTTCCACCTTCCCCGCGCCATGCCCTTCTGACTGCCTGGATTGTGCCCAAGGCAAAATGCATCGTTTGCCCTTTGCCTCTTCGGACTCCCAGTCCGCTCACCCTCTCGATCCTGTTCATGCCGACGTCATGGGACCTCTTCCCCATGACTTTCTTAGGGGGGTCGGGCGTTACGTCCTGTGCCTTTTCCCGTTTTCATTGGATCTTCGCTCTTCGTCAGAAGAGTGATGCTGCTTCTGTCCTCGCATCGTGGCTCGTTCAGGCTGAACGTGCGTGTCAGCGTTCACTGCGCATCTTTCGTAGTGATCGTGGCGGTGAGTTCCTTGGGTCCACCGCTCGATTTCTGGAGACTTCAGCTCCTTACACACCTCAGCAAAACGGAGTTTCTGAGCGTTGGAATCGGACCCTTGCCGATGGAGTTCGCACGTTTTTGTCTGAGTCTGGGCTCTCCCCTCTCTTTGCCTTTGAGGCCATGAGCTATATGACCTGGGTGTGGAATCGCGTCCCTCACGGTCCCCTTCCCCGCACCGTTACGCCCTTTGAGCGCTGGTACGGCTCTCGTGCTGACCTCCGCCTGGCTCGCGTCTGGGGCAGCATTGCGTCTGTCTGGCTCCCAGAGGATCTCCGCGACGGGAAACTCTCCCCGCGTGGACGTCTCTGCCCCTTCNTGGGCGGTTCCTCCCAGTCCAAAGCCTGGCGCTTCTGGGATTCAGAACGCCAGCGCGTCGTTGAGTCCCGCGATGCCTTGTTCTTCGAGTCCGTGTTTCTCCGTGACCTCGATCGTCACTCGTCCGCTGCCTCCCTGCTTCCGCTCTCTCGGTTGCGGGGGGATGTCGGCCCGGCAGTCCCGTCTGCCCCTGCCGTCTCTGCTGCTGTCCCGTCTCAGCAGCATTCACCCTCGGAGCGTTCTCTAACGGCCGGCACTGTGACTCCACCATCCTCTGACGCCCCCGCGTCGGTGTCGTCTAGCTCGCTTGGAGCTCCGTCATCCCCTGTGGTGTCCTCACCTGAGTCCCCATCTGCTGAGTCCATCTCTCCCGCACATTCTGCTGCGTCCCCATCCAGTCCACTCACTCCAGTCGTACCCAGTCCACTCAGTGCTCTTCCACGCCCTGCCCCCATCGAACCTTTTGTTCGTGGCGGCCGCCTGCGTGCGCTTCCCTCTCGCTCCTCTAGTTCTGCAGCGTCCTCTGTTCAACCTTCGCAGACCTCGTCTGGACAGCTCCCAGCGATACCTACTGGTATGGACGCCCTGGGCCTAGCCACAGGAGTTGTGCATCCCAACTCTGTCCTTGGGTACACACTGCTCACATCCGAGCACGAGCGTGCGCTCGAGACCGCCATCCTTGGGAGCATTGCCGAGTGCAATGCAACGGTCGTCGCCCCACAACCATCGCCTGACCCGACCACTGTTCGCCAGGCACGGGTAGCACCCGACTCCCAACAGTGGGAGGCTGCCATGCAGGACGAGCTGAGAGCCCTGGATGACCACGCCGTATACGAGCTGGTCGATCTCTCACCAGACCGCAAGGCGATCGATGCCCGCTGGGTCTTCCGTCGTAAGTACAAGCCTAATGGCAAGCTCGACAAGTACAAGGCTCGACTTACGGCAAAGGGGTTTTCCCAAGTCCCCGGCGTTGACTTTGACGAGACTTTTGCTCTCGTCAGACGCTACACCACAGCTCGAGCCCTCCTGAGCCTTGTCGCACACCACGACTGGGAGCTCGAGTAGATGGATGTAAACAATGCCTTTTTGCACGGTCGGCTGGATGAGGAGATTTACATGGTGCAGCCTCCAGGGTTCTCTGACGGCACCAATCGAGTTTGGAGACTGAGAAAGGCCCTCTATGGCCTCAAGCAGTCACCACGGTGCTGGAACCAGGAGATCACCTCCACTCTGGAGAAGGGAGGATATCGCCGGAGCACGGTGGATCCCTCCCTCTTTGTCACTCCACGATCGGCGCCCTTTGCTGCCATCCTCGTGTACATCGATGACCTGCTTATTGCGTCCCCGAGTCGCGAAGCTGTGTCAACTGTGAAGTCCCTGCTGCAGTCCACGTACAAGANGAAAGGCCCTCTATGGCCTCAAGCAGTCACCACGGTGCTGGAACCAGGAGATCACCTCCACTCTGGAGAAGGGAGGATATCGCCGGAGCATGGTGGATCCCTCCCTCTTTGTCACTCCACGGTCGGCGCCCTTTGCTGCCATCCTCGTGTACGTCGATGACCTGCTTATTGCGTCCCCGAGTCGCGAAGCTGTGTCAACTGTGAAGTCCCTGCTGCAGTCCACGTACAAGATGAAGGACTTGGGTCCAGCTCGCGTGTTTCTTGGTATGGAGCTTGAGCGTGACCGTGCTCGTCGCGTTCTGCACGTCCACCAGGCCGCGTACGTCAGGAGCCTGGGGGAGCGCTTTGCCTCCTTGCTTGATTCTGTCCCCACCGCCTCAACACCGATGACTCCCGCCGGGCAGAGGTTGTTGAAAACTCTAGACGTGTCGAAACTGGGGGAGACGGTGGACGTGACCGACTACCTGCGAGTCATAGGGTCTCTCATGTACCTTGCCACCACCACCAGAGCAGACGTAGCCTTTGCTGTCAACTTCCTTGCGCAGTTCTCACAGTCGCTACGTGCACGACACATGGAAGCCGCACTACGTGTTGTGTGGTATGCGCTCTCCACTGCCCGAGTTGGTCTGTGTTACCGGGCGCAGCAGTCAGTGGTCGTTGATGGGTACACTGACTGATTGGGCGCATGACACGGATGCACGCAGTCGCACTGGCTATGTCTTCCTTGTTGGTGGGACTGAGATCTCCTGGAAAAGTGGCAAGCAAGGTTGTGTTGCACGCAGCTCCAGTGAGGCAGAGTATGTTGCCCTTGGTGCTGGAACCTATGAAAGTGTCTGGTTGTGTCGTTTGTTGCAGCAATTGCATGTTCCCATTCGCTGCATCACCTTGCGTTGCGACAACCAAAGCACAAAGGCTATTGCTGAGCATGATGGCATGCATCACACTCGCACAAAGCATATCAATGTGGAACATCATTTTGTGCGTGAGCGTGTGGCTGCAGGCGATGTTCAGATTGTGTGGGTCGACACCCGACAGCAACGTGCAGACTTCCTCACAAAGGCACTTAGCAGCAATGTCTTCAAGGCAGCAATTCACGCTGTTGGCATGTTGTGTCCTCGTGATCCTCCTGGTTGATCTGTTGTACCAGTGCCTGTGTACAGCCTTGTGTCGTGTCACTTCTCGTGACGTCAGTGTAGTGCCTGTTGTGCCATTATGCAAGTCGGCCGTGGATCATGAGGGAGTGTTGGGTTTGTGTCAGTACCACACAGTGACCTCTGGCCTCGTTGCACACTCACCTCACTGACGCAGGTGACTAACTTGAGAGAGGCAACCCCTGCTGGCTGCTACGCCATGGTGGCATGACTTCACAGCGAGACTCACAGCCGGGCATCAACCAAGCATCAAATCTCACGTGTCTCTGGCTGGCGTGCATTTGTGCACACACATTTATGTCGGGTTCATACTCTGGCCTATTCCTTGGCCTTTCTTCCCTCCAGTGACCTAGTTGACAGGTTGCAACTTTTAGTGGGTAGTTTAGTTCAGTTTGGTGAACTTGGGAGAGAGCGTGCGAGATCGAGCTCGCTGCTCGCTCGCTCGCTCCCTCCACCCGACGGCTACCACCTCATTGTCTGTGACCCGTCGTTTTTCTAACTAACACGCGTCTAAACTTCCACGTTAACACTGTTGCTTGCTTGGTGTCTTCCAAGCCTCACCCCAGCTGCTGCTTACTTGTCTAGCGCAGCAGCCTACAGGTTCGGCCGCCACCCTGAGATTGACTTGTAGGTAGCGCTGATTGCTAGAGTGGGCAAGCAAGCAAGAACGCCACAAGAGACTATGCAACGCCATGGATCAGGGCAAGCTTGTAGAATGCACTCGAAGCAACAAGTCGGTCTCAGTCACAAGCGACATGATATGTGTTTGTTGACTGGGCCACCCACGCGAGGCTATCGTACGAACTCCAGGTAGTTTCTCTCACACCGGTATAGATCGGACATGTGTTCCCGAGGGATCAGCAACCCGACATCACTCGTCTAATGGATGCATGAAAGGAAGAAACTCAAACCACATCGACCACGGACATATGTGGATGTATGCATCCATGTGAAATGCGTGCCCCATGTTGAGCTGCAAAAGTATGAAGCATATGAGCTTTCATCACTTCAAACAAGCTCTCAACAAATCTGGTATTGGTGCTGTGACCACCACTTGAGCACTTGGTTGTTCGGCCACCACTGTGTGCTTTATGATGTGCCCTAGTGTTGCACTTGAGAGGTTTGATCCAGATCAATCACTTATAGTGATAATGTGTGTGTGAATAGAGTCAAGAGGTCACTTGCGTGTGTTACACCCATAACCAACACTCCCCCATGACCCATAGACGAACAACCCACACACAAATGAGAGCAGATACAAGTCAAGACAATATTGTCAAACATGACTCACAAGACCCACATCAATCTAGGTCATCACGAGGGCGTAGCAGACCAATAGCATGAGCCAATTTGAACCTGCCACTACTGAGAGCATTTGTGAGAAAGTCAATACGCTGCTGACGAGTGCCGACCCAGACAACTTGAACTTCTCCAGCAGCAATGCGCTCGCGCACAAAGTGATGCTCAATGTTGATGTCCTTGGTGCGATAGCGATGCATGCCATCAAGTGTGCTCAGTGATTGCCTTGGGGCTTTGGTTGTTGAAGCGTAGGGTGATGCAGCGGATGGGGACACACAACTGTTGCAGCAGGAGGGACAACCAAACACTCTCACACGTACCTGCACCAAGTGCTACGTACTCTGCCTCACTGAAGCTCCGTGCAACACATCCCTGTTTCTCACCCTCCCAAGAGACAGCAGTCCCACCAATAAAAAAGATGTAGCCTATGCGACTGTGAGCATCAGTGTCGTGTGTCCAGTCACTATCTGAGTTTCTGTCAATAAACACAAAGGCCTATGTGCGATAGCACAACCTTACACGTGCGGTGGACAGTGCGGAGCAAAAAACACGCAGCAACTCCTCAAGGTTCTTCTGGCTAGGTTGCAGGGAGAACTGGGCCAAGAAATTGACCAAGAAGGCCATGTCTGCACGGGCAGTGGTCGCAAGATACGCAAGGGATCCTATCACACTGAGGTAGTCAGTGACATCGACTCTCTCCCCTAGTTGTGATGGATCAAGCAACCTCAGAAGGCGGTGGCCTGCTAGAGTTATTGATGTGGACATAGTGGGGGGGGGGGGTGTCATCAAGCACGGAGGCGAAGCGGTCTCCTAGGCTGCGGATGTATGCAGCGTGGTGCACGTACAAGGTACGACGTTGTTGGTCACGTTCAAGTTCCATGCCAAGGAACACTTGTGCCAAACCCAGGTCCGTCATGTTGTACGTGGACTGTAGTAGGGTCTTCACTGACTGGACATCCGCAAGACTAGGGGAGGCAATGAGCAAGTCATCCNTAGGGGGGGGGGGGGGTGTCATCAAGCACGGAGGCGAAGCGGTCTCCTAGGCTGCGGATGTATGCAGCGTGGTGCACGTACAAGGTGTGACGCTGCCGATCACGTTCAAGTTCCATGCCAAGGAACACTTGTGCCGAACCAAGGTCCGTCATGTTGTATGTGGACTGTAGTAGGGTCTTCACTGACTGGACATCCGCAAGACTAGGGGAGGCAATGAGCAAGTCGTCCACGTAGACCAGAACGACCACGAGGGGCTCTGAAGGCACATTCAAGAAGAGTGCATGATCTACAGTACTGTGTTTGTAGCCGCCTCTATCAAGAGTGGAGAAGATCTCCATGTTCCAGATGTACGGCGACTGCTTACACCCATACAGAGCCTTATGCAGCCGCCAGACCTTGTTCGTGCCATCGATGAAACTTGGTGGTTGGACCGTGTAGATCTCTTCGTCAAGTCATCCATGCAGGAAGACATTGTTGACTTCCATCTGCCCCAATTCCGAGTAGTGCTGGGGGGCCAGACTCTGGATAGCGCGGGCAGCAGTATACCGCCCGACCGGAGTGAAGGTTTCGCCAAACTCATCCCCAGGGAGTTGAGAGAATCCTTTGGCTGTGAGGTGAGCCTTATACCTGTCGACTTTGCCATTAGGATTCAGCTTTTGCCAATAGACCCAACAAGCAGAGACGTCTTTGCGCCCGTTGGGAGATCCACAAGCTCAAAGACATCATGCTCCTTGAGCGCACTCTACTCCTCCTCCATGGCGATTTCCCAGAGGTCAGAATCAGCTGCCTCATGAACTTGCCAAACAGTGGAGGGCTCTTGAGAGAGAGCAGATTGTCCACTAGCCACGAAGCACGCAACACCATAACTAGCAAAAGAGAACTCAAGGGCGCTGTGGAACTCAAGAGCCACGAGGGCGTTTTCCACTGACGAGGTAGGGTGGACAACACTGACAGGGAGGCCGAGTGCATCAAAGCCAATGGGTCTCACAGAGGTGCTAGGAGTAGAGGATGATGCACTTGAGCATGTGCGCCGTTGAGAGGGCTGTGAAGCATTGGAGGAGTGCTGAGGGAGAGCATGGATTCTCCCCCCATGTGTGTATGGCTCAGGGCCAAGAGGAGGAACCTGAGACTCAGGAGGTGGTTTAGAGGTATCAGTCACGGCTCAAATCGGCAGCACATGCGCAGGAAGTGAGCTGGGGACAGAATGTGTAGGGGACTGTGTTGGGGTACTAGAGGTGTCAACTCAGAGGGCGCAGGGGATGCGAGGAATGGCGACGCCTTTGAGGAGGAGGCGATCGGTGAGCAAGACAGAGAGGATAGGCTGGGAGATTCACTGTCAATGGAGGGGAGAGGCAAAGATTAAAAGGAAGAAGGAGGATCAATAGGGAGATCCCTGCTGGCAAAGGAGGAAGGAGTCCCCCCGAGACATAAGGCTGGGACGGACTCACCCCCCAAGCCGATGGAGCAAGGAGAGAGAGGAGGGTGGAGGGACACTAGACAGGTCACGAGGAAAAACATCCTCAAAGAAGAGTGCGTCACGGGATTTGATCACGCCGCGAAGCACCGAGCCTTAGAAAGGTGCAGAGATGGACGCGGGGACTGAGTTTTCCATCCCAAAAGTCATCTGGCAGTGACACGACATCAGACGCAAGCAAGACGCAGGTCTACGCGACGACCAAACCACTCAAAGAGGGTGACGTAATGAAGGAGAGGGCCGTGCGAAACCCGGTTGCAGACCCAGGTTATGTAAGACATGGCCTCAAAGGAGAAGAGGGGAGGAAGGGAAGAGGCACTAAAGAGAGTACAGACGCCGTCTGCAAGGGTACGGTTCGAGCGTTTGAAGACGCCATTTCATTTGGATGTGCAGGGAGTGGAAGGCTCCATACATATCCCATGAGAAGACAAGGAGCGTGTAGTGGATCCCATGATCTCACCACCACAGTCACAAGAAAATACATTTAAGCGGAAACCATGGATGAGTTGAGCCTGTGGAAGCCAGGACTGAAGAGTGGAACACGCGTCACTCTTTTGGCGAAGGGCAAAGACAGCGCGTGCGAGAAAAGTCATCCGTGAGAGAGAGGATGTAGCCACCACCCCCCCGAAAGCATCGTGGGCAAGGGATGATCCCATGACATCAGCATGCAAGAGGTCAAGGGGGTAGGACGTGCGGGACTCAGACATGGAGAACGGAGATCAATGCATTTTGCCCTGAGCATAGATAACACAATCAACAGAGCAAGGGGCTGAGAAGGTGGAAGCGTCATGACCGTGAGCCGGCTGGTCACAAAGTAAGTTGTCAATGGCAGCGGTATGGATGTGGAAGAGGTGGCGATGTAACAACTGTGCGTGCGCTGGGGAGAGGGAGTTTACAACATGAACGAGGGTAGTTGTGGCGGGGTCAGGCGCAAATGATGGAACAAAAAAGAAACGATCACTCCGCTTGCCGCGAAGTAGAACATGGCCAATGGTGTGGTTCAAGACAGATGCAACGCCATAACTATAGGAAAAGTCCATGCCCTGGTCGTTGAGAGTCGTAACAGAGAGAAGAGTCAGCTCAAAAGGTGACACGAACAACACATTGGGCAGAAACAGTTTCCCTTAGGCCTAACAAAGCGGACAACGCTGACACCCTGGACTGGGAGGAGTTGGCCGGAGCCAGTGCCCTCAAAGAGAACAGAGCCAACAGGACCCAATGAGATGAACGAGGACCGAGAGGAGGTCATGTGGTGGGTGGCTCCTGAATCTAGGATCCAGAACCCACCTAACACGCAAACAAAAGCGGGATTACGACTGACAGCAACGATGACAGTGTGGAGGAAGCCGCTGGCCACGGGAAGCAAGGAAATAAGGAAAACAAAATGACTGCCAGTGGTCAATCCACTGGACATCAACTGGAGGACACCCTTGAACATGAGCCGACGACAGAATATGAAGATCCACCGCACACAGAAGTGTCCCCACGACTGACACACACTCTCGCCTCCCTGATCATGGAGGTGACACTGGTGGACAGCATGAGAGGGAGCAGCGTCCAGTTGGAATTCATCCTCAGGCGGGTCAGGAGTGACGATGAGCCTGGAAAAGAGCACCGAGGAGGGTAGTTGGGAGAGGCCCAAGATGGAGGAGAGTAAGACCTGGAAGGGGGCCTGTAGAAGTCAGGGTCCCCGAACCCCGGAGGCCACCTCCAGGGGAAAGGCGGCGGAGGAGATGCCATGGTGGTGTTGTAGGCTGCAAAAGATGTGGAAGGGGGTGCAGTACAACTAGAGGATGCAGCTGAGGTGGATGCACGGAAACAGCCACCACCACCACCACCACCACCACCACCACCACCAACACCACCACCACCACCAC
>SZWC01022985.1:1620-23891 GCA_023375785.1 Penium margaritaceum | reverse complement strand
GGGGGGGGGGGGGGGGGGGTAGCAAGGTTTTTCGGCTGCTCAAATCTCTCTACGGCCTCAATGGAATAAATGCATTCATGATTTTTTCCTCAGCCAAGGCCTACGTCGACTGCACAGTGATCACAGTGTCTACTACAAGGAAGGTCGCCACAATCTCAGCGTCATCCTCTACGTCCACGATTTAATTCTCTTTGGGCGCTCCCTGACTGACATCTCTGCCTTAAAAAAGGTGCTTTTTGCCAAGTTAGAAATGAGCGATATGGGACCGCTCCGCTTCTACCCAGGGATTCAGATTCATCACACTCGGAGCCCCTCTACAGTTACTCTATCTCAAAGCACCTACATCTCCCACATGGCCAAGAAGTTTGACCTTAGTCAGCCCCACCCAACAAGCACACCACTGCCAGTGGATCACGGTTTGACCAAACCTGTGACCAATGATCTTCTTGCTGACCCAAGCAATGCAAAACTCTACCCCAGCCTTGTCGGGTCCCTGATGTATACAAGCGTGGGATTCCACCCAGACCTTTCCTATGCAGTGGGGCTACTCAGTCAGGGCTGCAAGAATCCAACAGAAGATCATGTGATCTGTGCCAAGAGATGCATCAAATATCTGAAGTGCAACGCTGAACAAAAGATCCAGTTATCTCCACAAGGCTCTGTTCGTCTCATTGACTTCTGTGACGCTGATGTATCTGGTGACACAAGCACCAGCAAGTCTACTTCAGGTTATGTGTTCATGTTGAGTGGCGGCCCCGTGAGTTGGACATCAAAGAAGCAGTCTGTTGTGGCCTTATCTTCAACTGAGGTCGAGAACAATGTAGCAACTGAAGCAACAAGAGAGGCCGTCTGGCTTCGAATATTACTCGAAGAACTTGGCTTCAGCCAAATGGAACCCGCTGTCATTTTTCTGTGACAATGAGGGGACCATTGCCCTCAGCGAGGACCCGGTCCTCCACGACCGCACCAAACACGTGAAGCGACAATATCATTACGTGCGAGATGCAGTGGCAGAAGGAGAGGTACAACTGGAGCATGTTGGTACAAAAGAGCAACTTGCAGACGTGTTCACAAAGGCCCTTGACCACCGCCAGCATGGTGCCCTTTGCACAAGCATGGGCCTGGTCATGAGCTGATTCACAACACTCCACCCAGCCTGAGCATCCAGCCAAAGCACCAAGATCAATTGCACTGTGACGACATGCAGTTAGGCTGAGATGAATGATCAACTGGGAAGAGAGGGGAACAAGGAGAGACACACCAAGGGAGGGAGTGTGGAGTGATGCCCTCGTCCCCCAATGCAAGGATTGGACTGAGGGGGAGGATTGAGGGCCACAGTGTTCAAACAAACAAAAACATGAAAAGAACCATTTCAGACATACGGGGGGTCCACTTCACATTCACGACCATTTTTTTGTTTATTCATTTTCTGACTGTTTCATTGCTGTAATTGGAGCATAAGGGGGGGAATGTTGAGAAAAGGGGTCAAAGCTGTTTTATGCTCCAAACGGCATAGCGGGAGAGCCAGGGGAGAGGCGCCACTCTCTCCCCTGACCCTCCACCACCTAACCTACACTACCGTGCCTAATTTGGGTCAGGAGTGAGGACCAGGCCCATGCCTCCCCTACCCATTCATTTGTACCTGTATTCGATATCTACAGTCATCAGGACCATGATACATTTCCTGTAACTTTGCTCAATCCTACCAAGAGGTTCCCGCAGTGAAAGACCAAGCAGAGCTCCAGGAAGATAGTGACGTGGCACATCGAACAGAAACAAAGGAGAGGCAACCGGACCACCAGTCCGGTCAACTACAGGAGGAAGACCGACGAAGACACATGGGGGGGGAGAACTATGGGATCCACATATCTGCATAAAGATTCTGCACACCACATGATGACAGATCAACGGTGTACGAATATCAAATGATTGATGTGACTGAATCAATTATGTGGCAGTCCGCCAAAGGAGCTATTCACTACTATCAACAAGGAAGACAGAACAGAGACCAGACCAGCGGGACCATCGCACAGCGCCACCGCCGGCTCTTGACAGCACCGCTGTCGCGAAGTGAACACTAGGGAATGAGACTAGACTCAGACCCAGTACTTAGTCTAGGACCTTCTACAGTATTGATCTATTCTTGTAAAGTGCTCAAGTAGCTCTGTACTGAGGAGCTGGAGTGAAAGAGTGTTTTTCCTCCTCCCGCCATTGCTGTGCAGTGTAGGTCTGGCCTGGTCGGCCTGCGTTGGTCTGTACAGTTGGATGCAGTTGTTCTGCGCATGTCTCACTTGAATTTTGCGACATCTACCGATCCTGAAGTACAACAAGTGGTATCAGAGCAGGAGGTGTCGTAAAGACCTCTGTAGACTGGTTGCGCTGTCCATCTCCTCCCGTTGGGTTGTTTGCCACCATGGCTGGCTTCAGCAGTGACGCATTGGCGATCATTTCAAGATTCGGGCATTTGATGGCACCGACTACAACGATTTTGCTTTTAACATGAAGATGGTTTTCCTTGCCAAGGGCCTTTGTGGTGTGGTCTCTGATCCACCCAAAGAGACTCTGGACCCCAACGCCACAGCTGAAGAAAGGGCCCTATGGAAGAGACATTGTGATCAAGCATTCGCTATCTTGGCGATGCAAATATCTGAAAAGCTGAAATTTCTTATCAAGAACAACAATGCTACCTTGAACCCTCAGACAGCATGGGTGACACTACGCAACTGCTACCAAAAAGTAAGTGATTCAGAACTCCACAATCTCTTCATTCAATTTTGTGAACTCAAAATGGGAGACGCAACCCGACTGGAAGACCATGTGGCTCAACTGAAACAACTGGTTGAGAGAATGCACTCTATGGGACAAGCCCTGTCAGAGAAGGTGGTTGTACGATGACTATTTGCCAGTCTACCAATAGCAAGGAGCCACGTTCGACACAAGACTTCAG
This sequence comes from Penium margaritaceum, assembly GCA_023375785.1. Taxonomy (NCBI): domain Eukaryota; kingdom Viridiplantae; phylum Streptophyta; class Zygnematophyceae; order Desmidiales; family Peniaceae; genus Penium; species Penium margaritaceum. Next base: position 20,944 of record SZWC01022985.1, on the reverse strand, counting down.
ACCCTAGAAGCTGCCAGACTTCTTCCAGCACCAGCTGCAGCAGCCGCACAAATGGAGCACCAGCAGTACCAGCAGCACCAGCAGTACCCGTTACGGTCGTTGGAGCATACAAACTAACACCTGAACGTGCTTGTGAATCTCTCCTCAGAGCAGAAGAAAAACACCTCAAAACTCCTGAAGGCATGGAAGCTGCTCTGGCTGCTAGAATGGGGAATCAGCATCACAACCAGGGACCTCAAGGATATGCCCAAGGAGGATCTGGTGGTTCTCATTTTTCAAACAACTCTTCTCAGCATAACTTTCAACGTCACTCCAGCCACAACAGCAACATTCCCCCTGGAGTACCTGGAAGCAAAGGCTTCAAACACGTTAAGTGCTGGAACTGCCAACAATTTGGTCACTTGAATCATTACTGTGATAAACCAAGACGGCCCAGCTACCCACGGCAACATGCTCTTCTCACAGCAGGGCCTGAGGCAGATTCGGTTGACCAAAGTTTTTTGGGCAACCTAAAAAAGATGATGCAGATGGCTCAAGGCTGGAGCCAGCTCATGCATCAAATGGAGGCCATCAGTCACCAGAGCACTGCCACCAGCAACACCGCCATCAACTTCATTCAAGTACCTGAAGACCTACCAACTATTTCCCAGTCTGCATAAACGATTTCACAATCAGCTTCAGGTAGAGCAGATTTCATTCTTGAAGAACTTGCACTTTGCACAATTGACAGTGCCTTCCTACTGGCTGCCAAAATTCTAGCTTGGATCCTTGACTCTGGAGCCACCAAGCACATGACATGCAACAGAGCCTGGTTTGCTGAATTCAAAGAATTCAAAACTGCCAAACCAGTCCGGTTGGGTGAAGAACGCATCATCCCAACCCCTGGCTCTGGGACTGTGCGCGTATCCATTTCTTTTGAAGGCAAAATTGCATCACGCATTTTCTCTGACGTTCTCTTTGTCCCAGAACTTGTAGCCAACTTACTATGTGTGTCAATGCGCCGGATAGCAACGGTCTAGAAAACGGGTCCCGACATGGGAGGCCGCCAACCGCTCTTGGTATTGCAACCAAGATAACATATCACCCTCGAACGAAGGATCCACAATTTAGGTTCGTTTGGTTTGCAACCTCACAAAGTCCGCATGTTGGTCTTTAGTGTCTACCTTTGGTTGGACACTCTGTGAGGAGTCTCAAAGGCAAGAACTGTAAATGGATGCATGCAAGGTACATACTTTTATACTTGCAGAGCTTTGCTAAAGCTTCTGCTTGTAGTGGCTCCACTGGAGCCAACCTCAACCTACATTCCTACTTGGCGCGTCCTTAGACCGCCAAGTGTCATCCTCAAGGCAGGCTCTAGTAAGCTTCCTAGAAGCTTCCTGTCCCAGTTTTGGCCACAAAGAAAATTGCGGCTATTGCGGGGTTTGAACCCGCGACCTCTGGTTTGAGACTTCGGTGCCTAATCAACCAAGCCAAAAAGGTATGGTTCCTAAGATGAGCCACAGGGAATATACCCATTATGGGCAGTGCATTCCTGGCCCATCTCAAAACACACCAAGGGGACATACTCCATAGAGCAGTGCATGCCTTGTCTGTATGTGTAGCTAGCCAACTAGGCAGTGGACAAGGTGCATACTATTTCAACAAATCTCTCCCTTGCACCTCTGTCCATCTGTCCCTTGCTCGGCTCCATCAATGCCTTGGAGCTCACCCTTCCTCTTCCGCACTCCTCATGCCGAATCCACGAATGCCTACATAATGCAAGTCGCTCTCCAGCGACTTGGTCATGCAGTCAGCCAGCATGCTCTTCGTTCCGCAGTGCTGCAAGTCCACCACGTTCTTCATGACCAGGTCACGTGAGTAGTGGTAACGTATATCGATGTGCTTCGTTCGCCGGGAGATGATCTCGTCTTCAGCCATCGAGATGGCGCTCATGTTGTCCACGTGTACGATTGTGGCGTCCTTCTGTGGCACTGTGATTTCGCCAAGCAGGCTGCGGAGCCATTGAGTCTCCTTGCACACCTCAGACAAAGCAACGTACTCTGCCTCAGCCGTGGACACGGAAACACAATCCTGCTTCCTGCTGGCCCATGAGATGGCAGCGCCATTCAAGATGCACACGTATCCAGAGGTGGATTTCCTGTCGTCNACATGGAGGCCTTCAGCTTTGTGTCGGTCGTCATTGGGTGGCTGACAGGTTTGCAATTTTCCATGTGGTAGCGCTTCAGTACCTCACCAATGTATTTGGTTTGGTTGAGTTCGATGGTGCCTGCTACTCGGTTGCGGTGGATGGAAATCCCGAGGTAGTACTCGAGAGGACCCATGTCCTTCATCTTAAACCTTTTGCTGAGGTCAGACTTCAGCCCATCCAGCAGCTCGACCGAAGACGAGCAGATGATCAGATCATCCACGTACAGCGTTGCAACCAGCATCAGCCCTCTGCCATCATTGCGCATGTACATGCTCGGGTCATTCTGGCAATGCGCGAAGGAGAGGCCGGTCATGAAACCGTCCATCTCTTTGTACCACATCCTTGGGGCCTGTTTCAGCCCGTAGAGCGCTTTCACCAACTTGCACACCTTGCCCTTGGGAGCTTCGACTCCTTCGGGCACCTCCATCATCACTTCTTTGTCAAGCTTCCCATAAAGGAAAGTTGTCTTGACGTCCATCTGGTATATCTCCAAGTTCTTTGTGGCAGCGATGCCAAGGAGAGAGCGGATGGAGGCAAAGGTCACGACGGTTGCGAACGTCTCATCGTACTCGAAGCCCGGGCGTTGAGAGAACCCCTTAGCCACTACCCTTGCCTTGAACTTGTCGATGTTGTCGTCTTGCTTCTTCTTCACTCGGAGGACCCACTTGGATCCCACCACGTGGGCCTTGTCGGGTCTATCCACCAGCACCCACGTGCCGTTCTCGGCAATGGATGCGAGCTCGCTATCCACTGCCTCCTTTCACTTGGCCGCATCTGGGCCATTCATGGCCTCCGCCACTGTGGATGGCTCTCCCTCAGCCATGCACAACCAGCTAAGGCCGGTCCAATCATCCTCATACCGCAAAGGTGCTCTCTTTGGTCGCAAACTGCGCCGGGGTAGTGGTGCCACTTCTTGCTTTGGTGCTGGTGCTTCCACAAGTGGTGGTTTGTCGTCGTTGTCGTCGTCAGAAGAGTCGTCAGACTCCAAGTCAGACTCGGAAGCCTCGGACGCCTCGGTATCCGCGTCCATGTCAGATGCTACATCATCCTCTGCAGTCACTCTCCCATTCCCACCACCTGCTGGCAAGGCGAGCCAGTTGTCGGGTGCTTGGTATCCGGACTCAAGCAACACTATCCACTCTCCCGCGTTGGGAGTGAGGGTGGGGTCTAGTAGCTCTCCCTTTCCAAGGGTGTGTTCGTCGAACACGACATCGCGGCTCCTCACGAGCTTGCCTGCTACCTGGTCCCAAAGCCGATAGGCTTTGTGTGACGTGTCGTACCCAACCATGATGCACTTCTTGGAGCGTGCGTCAAGCTTGCCTCCACCTTCTCCCGACTGGAACTTCACCCATGCACTTGACCCGAACACCTTCAGATGAGATGTGTTGGGTTTCTTTCCCAACCATGCTTCCTATGGGGTCTTCAGCTGCTTGTCCTGCTCCTTTCCACGCTTCCGCAAGGCGGTCGCTGGTGTGAGGTTCAAGAGGTAGCAAGCCGTTGTTGTTGCTTCAGCCCAAAAGCGAGGTGGGAGCTTGGCGTCGAAGAGCATGTTTCGCACCATGCCAAGTAGGGTCTGGTTCATCCTCTCGGCAACGCCGTTGCTTTGGGGGTTGTAAGGGGTGGTTTGCTTGTGGCGGATGCCATGATGCTTGAGCCAAGGCTTGCATGCCTCGTACTCACCCCCGTTGTCACTTCGGAGCGCCTTCACCTTCTTGGACGTTTGCCGCTCCACCATGGCGACGAACTCGAGGAGCTTCTCCTTGACCTCTCCCTTTGTTTTGAGGAAGTAGATCCACAACTTGCGGCTGTGGTCGTCAATGAAGGTCAGAAAGTACTTGCTTCCTCCATTAGACGGTGTGCGGAAGGGTCTACACACGTCACTGTGTATCAGTTCCAAGACGTGCTCCGCTCGTTGACCTCCTCTCCCAAACGGCTTCTTCTTTGCCTTCGCTTGGAGGCATGGTTCATACAATGTACACCCTTCCCCATGCTTCATAGTGCACCCTTCCATTCTGCGGACTACCTCTTGCTCTTGCATCTTTTGCAGCGTGCTGTTGGCCACGTGGCCAAATCGCCGGTGCCACAGCTCAGCATCTGTGTCCTTGGTTGATGTGGCGGCCGCAGCGGTCGCCAGTGGTGCATCCTTCGGCTCCGGTGCCACTGTCTTGGTGGCACATGCGAGTCCCTCATCCGACGCCTTGGTGACTTTGGTTTGAAGCACGTAGAGGCCTTCGACTCTTGGAACTTGAAGCATGAGGTCGTCTTTGGTGTACAAAATCTGGATGTCCTCGTTTTTTAGGGCCACCGCTTTCTTGTTGGTGAACACCACTGTCATGTTGTTGTCGGTGATTTGTGAGACTGACACCATGTTGGCTGCGAAGGAGGGCATATACACCACCTTTTGAAGGTTGACTGCCTTCTCCGCACCATTCACGTTGAATGTGATCACCTTGTCCCCTTCGCCCATGGCTTGGACGATGCCACCGTTTGCACACTTGATGCGCATGACAGATTCGGCCATGGAGACAAATCCACCCTTCTCTTTTGATGAGTGGTGGTTGGTGCCCGAGTCAAGGGCGAATGCCCCGGGCCTAAGGATCGCTGCGCCCTTCATGGGCAGCCCCCTAGCCATCACGTTGGTGAGCTCCTTCTACTCCTTTCCACCTTTGTTCCCGCCTTCTTTCTTGGGACTACGGCAGTCCCTAGCCCAGTGCCCAGCCTTGCCACAGTTGTGACAGTTTCCGGGCTTCTTGGAACTCTTCCCGCCACCATTGCCTTTCCCTCCACCGCCACCGCTTCCGCTGTTGCCTTGACTTGAGCGAGAGCTTGCACTTTGTCCACCGAAGCGAGGGGCATAGACTGAGATGTTTGCCTCAGCGCCACTGCGTCGCATGGACTCGTTACGGACGTGTTCGGCGACAGCCTCGTACGTCAGATCTGCCTCCTTCCAACCGCCAAATACGGTGATCAAGGACCCCCAGCTTTCCGGCAGCGCCATTAGAAGGATCATGGCATGCATGTTGGAGTCGAGATTCCATTCCATTTGTTGGACCTCTTATAGCACGTTGTCAAACGACTGCAAAAATGCGGGTATCGATTCTCCTTCGCTCACCCTCATCGACATCAACCGTTGAAAGATGAAGAGTCAGTTTGCTAGGGCATTTGATTGATGCACGCGTGCAAGTTTTGCGTAGGCCTTGGCAGCCAACGTGCATCCTGTGATGTGGGAGTGTTGAGTCTCGTTGATGGACGTCACAAGAATGGCGAGAGCCATGTTGTTCTTCATCGTCCATGCTACAAGGTCAGCCGCATGCGTCGTCACGGTCGCATCGGCTGGTGCTATCTCGGTCCCTTTTAGGATGTCGAGGTAGCCACGCACGTTCATGACAATCTCAAACTGCCATTTCCACAAGGGAAAACCTGATCCCGTGAATTTGGACATACCCGCCTCAAGGCGGGCTGGAGTCAGACCCGCCATTTCTTGCGGTTGCTCGTCTTTTCTGCTTTGCTGCTACTCTGCTTCGTTGAGGCCGACGAGGCTGATGAGGCTGCAGACTGCGACCGTTGTGAAAGGTGCAGTTGGTTCCGTTGCATACCCCTCCCGCCAATGATCGCCTAAGGCGATGGTGCCGTCGTGAGAGAACAGACTCGGGGTCGTACCACCTTCTAAAAAGGGGTAGAGCTTAATCCCGTTGGGGCTCGAGGGTCTTGTCCAACATGGACAGAGCGGTTCCTCGTCCCCTAGTCCGCCACATGTGCGCACCCTACCTGAAGAAGCCGATGGAGCCGATGGAGCAGATGGAGCTGTCCGATGGTCGTGTCCCTGTTGTACGTGTGCGCCCTGCAAGACCACGCGCTAGTCGGTCTTGGAATCGTGCCTCAGAACTAGAAGTGTGGGCCCATAACCCTTTGTCAATGTGCCGGATAGCAACGGTCTAGAAAACGGATCCCGACATGGGAGGCCGCCAACCGCTCTTGGTATTGCAACCAAGATAACATATCACCCTCGAACGAGGGATCCACACTTTAGGTTCGTTTGGTTTGCAACCTCACGAAGTCCGCATGTTGGTCTTTAGTGTCTACCTTTGGTTGGACACTCTGTGAGGAGTCTCAAAGGCAAGAACTGTAAATGGATGCATGCAAGGTACATGCTTTTATACTTGCAGAGCTTTGCTAAAGCTTCTGCTTGTAGTGGCTCCACTGGAGCCAACCTCAACCTACATTCCTACTTGGCGCGTCCTTCGACCGCCAAGTGTCATCCTCAAGGCATGCTCTAGTAAGCTTCCTAGAAGCTTCATGTCCCAATTTTGGCCACAAAGAAGTTTGTGGCTATTGCGGGGTCTGAACCCGCGACCTCTGGTTTGAGACTCCGGTGCCTAATCAACCAAGCCAAAAAGGTATGGTTCTTATGATGAGCCACAGGGGACATACCCATTATGGGCAGTGCATTCCTGGCCCATCTCAGAAAAGATCAAGGGGACATACTCCATAGAGCAGTGCATGCCTTGTCTGTATGTGTAGCTAGCCAGCTAGGCAGTGGACAAGGTGCATACTATTTCAACAATCTGTACATCGTCTGAACGACAAAGGCTGCCGTGTGGTCTTTGAAGCAGATCACAGCTGTCGCATCCATGCCAAATGCGGCAAGATCATTGCCGAGGCCAAAAGGGAGGGATATATCACCATTCTGCCCACCCTTGATACAGAACCTGATGACGGCACCACGGAAGTCGCCTTGGCAACCTGTGGCTCTACCTCCAGTTCTACACAACAAGATGACGCAGCGACATTTCTTTGGCATCAACGCTTTGGTCATGTTGGTTGTGGAACATTGGCCGCAATGTGCAAATCAGTTCTGGTTGAGTCCCTGCCAACAAATCTACCCAAACCGAACAACACCGGCTGTGAAGGCTGCCTTGCTGGCAAACAAGCTCAAGCACCATTCCCACTCCACTCACAGATCTGTGCCACTGACAAGCTTCATCTCGTGCACATGGACTTATGCAACAAGATGGTCGAGAATGAAACTGATAAACGGGTCAAGGCGGTCCGTTCAGACAGTGGCAGGGAATTTGTCAACTAGCCTCTCACGGACTTCTATGCGCAACACCGCATCCGGCACCAGCCCACTGTTCCCTACACTCCACAGCAAAATGGCAGGGCCGAAAGGATGAATCGCACTCTCCTAGAAAAAGCACGCTCCATGCTGCACGCTGCTGGCCTGCCGTCAGGATTTTGGGCAGAAGCCGATAACACTGCAGGTTATCTTCTCAACCGCCTACCCTGCAAGCGCCTTCACGGCCAAAGCACACCATATGAAGTCTGGAACGGCCGCAAGCCCAAGGTTGGCCATCTCAAAGTGTTCAGCAGCACTTCATACGCATGGGTGGCCCCCGCCGCACGTGACAAGCTGGGCTCCCATACCAAGAACGGCATCATGCTGGGCTACGATGACAACAGTCCTATCGTCTCTGGGACCCCACAGTTCGGCAGATCGTTCGCGGCCACAGCGCTACTTTTGACAAAACACTTCGTGACCGTACTGCCTGTTCTCCTGCGGTTCCTTCCCTCAACATCATATCTCTGGGCTCTCAACCTGAAATCCCTCCACAGCACCCAGTTGACCATGGCCATGATGACCACGCTGGCGTGCTCCCCCCGATCGTTCCTGCAGCCAATCTGCCCCCATCTGCTCCGGCATCTCTACCACCTCCACCTCCGCCGCCACCTCCACCTCCTGCTGCTCCCCGCAAGTTCAATCAGAACTACCCTCGCAATTGGGATCCCTCTACACCACCTAGACGCTCCTCTCGCGTTGCTGTCCTTCAGGCTCTCACCTCCGTCTTTGTTCATCCGAGATCCAAGGCCCGGCCCCAATCTTCTGTGCCTTTCTCCACCATCGATCTGTCCCCTGATGTGGCTTTTATCACTCAGGTTGTGGACCCGTCAGCTACGAAGACGCCATGTCTCATCCTGATGCCGCAGAATGGCAGGCGGCCGCCCTCAATGAGTTTGAGCAACTTCTGCAGCAACACACCTGGGATCTTGTTGATCCACCTCCTGGCGTGCCCATTGTTACGTGTAAATGGATTTTCAAGACCAAGTTTGACGACTTGGGTGCCATTGACCGATACAAGGGGTCAACCCGATACCTTGTTGCTCGCGGTTTCAGCCACTGTGAGTTGATCAAGTTTCTGCTCAAGTTGGCTCATTTGTGCAGCAAGATTCTGCGTACGGTTTTCCACCTCGTCTTTGATGGTTTCGCGGAGGGTGGGGTCCGTAGCCATGGCCTCGGTTCTTGCATCCGCAGCAGCTTTGTGGATGCGGGCTTCTTCGGCTTTGCGAACTACGTCTGCTCGTATGATGTGATCTAAGCCGATGAGGTGCTTAATCTTGCCGTCGATGCCTTTGAGGATGTTGTCTTTCCATGTCTTGCAGAATGGGGTGCTGTCGTAGATCTCTGCAATAGAAGAGCCGTTTGGACGAAAAAGAACATCAAGCTTCTGCTCCATCCGTGTCTTGATGCTCAGGAGACGGTTGAGGACCGCCGTCCGTTCAGCAAGCTTGCCGTTGATGACGTGGTTGTGCTGTTGCTTCATGTAGGCGACGCTTTCATCGTGCATGGTCTGTGACCATGTGGCTTGCAGGGCTGATTCGCCAGGACGAAGAAGGTTGAAGTCAGGGATCTTGCATCTCACGGAGGTGGCAACATCTTTGATGATGTCTTCTGCTTCAGAAAGAAAGATTTCTTCCACCGCCAAAACTTCTTTTGGTGGGGAATCTGACACCACGGTGATGGGGATGGCCGTGGCGTCTTGTGATGCAAAGATCTGAGGGTTGCCACGTTGCTGTTCAGCGTTTTGTTGTGGGCTTTGTGCAGGTGGCGCCATGTTGAAAAGAGGTCCGAAACGACGGAGGGCTTCGGCTTCGGTGGCAGAAGCAATCGCGGCAGCCTGTGCGGCTGCTGCTGCTGCATGAGCAACATGTTGATTTGCAGCTGCGGCAGCGCGATGATTTGCGGCTTCAGCTGCATGTGCTGCTGCAGTCGCTTGTTGAGCAGCTGCAGTTGCTGTTGCGGCAGCAGAAGTAGAAGGGCCGGAACTAAGGACGAGGGCGCCACAGTTGGTGGAGGCGTGGGGGCCTCCTCCAAGAGTAAGAAGTCCGCGACGTGTGGAGGCAGCTTGCGCAAGTGCTTCTGCAGCAGTTGGCGCATGCAATTCTGTAACGTCTGCAGCTTCGATAGAATCTTGGGCGTCCATAGTGCGGCGCTCCGTCGCTTGACGTTTATGTGGGGTGTGGTTTAGGTCGTTGGTAGTAGTAGCAGTAGCAGTAATAGATGTCTCGCCGTTGACATCTCCTCCGGCAACTAGGACCAGTGGGAAAACACCCAAGTTAGAAGCCATTCTTCTAGTGCAGCAGAGGTATGTGCCACGGCAAAGGAAACTGAGACTGAGAGAGGGGGGGGGGGAGAGAGTGGTTGTTTACAAAAGACAAACTCCAGAATCGGTGAACATGTTTTGGCCGCAAGGCCTTCATCAGCACCTTTTTTTCTGAGTACAACAGCCTGTCTCATATAGGTAGAGATGATGCAACATCCGAGGTAGGTGAGGAGCCGCAAAACAACTTGGTAGATTCGAGGGGCGCTGCGGGGTGGTCCCGAAGCACAGCCTCGGTGCACAAGCGAATGCGCTGATTGCTCGTGGATCAACCGAGGTAAGTAGTCAACTTCAGAGTGCCGAGGGGAAGGTGAACTAGGACTCCGAAATCCTGGATTTAACCAGGTCAGTGCGCAACTTTGGTGGCAGGGTCCAAGCCAGAATAACACGGGAGGGGAACACAGTAGAATTAAGATTTTTTAGACGGTTTGCAAACCGTCTTAAAAATCTTAATTCAACTCACAGCGGCCAACCCAACCCTGTCAGCAGCTGTCAACACTTCCAACACTTCTAACAACAGGACTGGGAGACAAGGCAGGAGGGCAGGAAATCAGCCTGAATTTCAGCCTCAGCCCCAACCTGCACAGGCACAGCCACCACTGCTCCCTACCCCACATGGTCACCAACCTCCACAGCAGCAGAGGCAACAGCAGCAGCAACAGCGGCAGCAGCAGCAGCAGCAGTAGCACCGGCAGCAGCCACAACAGCAGCGCCAGCAGCAGCAGCAGCAGCAGCACCAGCCACAAAGGCAGCAGCAAGGAGGCAACGCCAGAAACCCCGGCCCAGAAAACGGGGGAAATCAAGGCTACGACCGAGGAAAAGAAAGGAGCTCCTAGATGGCTCCATTGAAGGGTATGCACTCCAACAACTCTTGGATAAACCGATGTCGTTCTTTTCGAATCGGATTACTAATCTGGGAGTGCATAACCTGTCGGCTAGAGACCTCTCAGCCGACGAAAAAAACCTCCTTGGTCTCGGCCTCAACTTTGTCTTTTGCCCCAAGCCTTTCACTCTCACAGAGATCCTACACAGCTTCGAAGCACTCTTCCGACGTGTGAGATTAGCCTGGTGCTTCAGAGAAAATAAGGACAAATCTGTCCCAAAATTCCGCATCCCCAACCCCGATTGGGAGCCACCTCCGGCCCCACGGGATGTTGAAGACGAATGCAACTTCCTCATCTCTGACATCACCAAAGCACATGCTTCCTCTACACCTCCAAGGAAATCCTTCATGCCAAAACGCCTCTACACCGCCCTCCGTAGTTTGAAGAATGACAGCAGCATCATCATCAAACCGGCAGACAAAAATTTAGGCATTGTCATCATGGACCGCAGCAGATACATCACAGAGTGCCTGGCACATCTCAACGACCCATCCACTTACCACATGGAGGAGTACGATGTTGACAGAATCGTGGCCAACCTGCTGCAGATCCAAGAACGCTTTGAAGCATCAAATCTCATCCCCCGGTCAATCTGGAAATTCTTTCTTCACCCTCCCAAGCAAGGTTGGCAGCCGGCGGCTTTCTATGTCCTCATGAAAGTCCATAAAAGTCCGCCAGTTGGAAGACCCATTGCGGCTTCCCACTCTTGGATAACTACAAACGTATCCAAATGGCTGGACTCCGAGCTCCAACCCCTGGTCCAAGCTCAACCAACCTTCATCAAGGACAGCATCTCACTGCTCCTTGAATTGGAACTACTCCGAGCACCACGGGACACCTTGCTGGCCACCTATGACGTTGTATCGCTCTACCCCAGCATCCCCATCAATAGAGCTCTTTCTTACATCTCCGAGCTCCTAACCCAAGCAAGGCACCCCAAGTCTTGCCTAGTACTTCAACTGCTAGCTTGGGTCATGCAAAACTGCTATGTGGACTTTCTGGGATGCACCTACTGGCAGGTCAAAGGCACGGCGATGGGAACCCCCTCAGCACCGGCCTTTGCAATTATCTTCATGAGTTTCCTCGACCGCGAGCTGCAACGTCTTACCCCTGTCCAACCGCTACTCCACAAGCGCTACATCAACGATGGAATCATCCTTTGGACAGGTTCTCAACAAGAACTCTCCTCCTTTCTTCACACCCTCAACAACCTTGATGAACACATCAAGATCAAGTGGGAAATTTCAGAAAAAACCATCAGTTTTCTGGACCTACAGATCTTGAATGGAGACAGGTTTGCTCTAGAGGGGGTTCTGGACTTCAAGACCTTTCAGAAGCCTATGAACACCTACCTCTACATACCATACCGCAGCTACCACACACGCAGCTGTCTCCACGCATTCATCACTGCGGAACTGCGGAGATACCTCCTCCGCACTACCTCCCCACTTGACTTCATCGAGATGAAGAAATCCTTCTTCTCCCGCCTGAAAGCCAGGGGCTATCCGCAAAGGTTTCTTCTGCCGCTCTTTGACAGCGTCAACCACTCACAACGGCAACAAAAGCTGGACACCATCCGACGACGACTCGGCAATCCAAGACCAAGAGACACGGGAACAAGGCCCTTTGTGTTTAAGACCCCACTGAACCCCACTTCAGAAGGCTTACACTTGGGGGGTTTTTTAAGACGGTTTGCAAACCATCTAAAAAATATTAACTCTACTGTGTTCCCCTCCCGTGTTATTCTGGCTTGGACCCTGCCACCAAAGTTGCGCACTCACCTGGTTAAATCCAGGATTTCGGAGTCCTAGTTCACCTTCCCCTCGGCACTCTGAAGTTGACGACTTACCTAGGTTGATCCACGAGCAATCAGCGCGTTCGCATGTGCACCGAGGCTGCGCTTCGGGACCACCCCGCAGCGCCCCTCGAATCTACCTAGTTGTTTTGCGGCTCCTCACCTACCTCGGTTGTTGCATCATCTCTACCTATATGAGACAGGCTGTTGTACTCAGAAAAACAGGTACTGATGAAGGCCTTGCGGCCGAAACGCGTCCACCGATTCTGGAGTTTCAGTCTTTTGCAAACAACCACTCTCTCCCCCCCCCCCCTCTCTCAGTCTCAGTTTCCTTTGCCGTGGCAGATACCTCTGCTGCACTAGAAGAATGGCTTCTAACTCAGGTTCAAGGGGTCAACTACAGCGACACCTATGCTCCAGACGGAAAATATTCCTCTATCCGCGTTATTATGGCCCTTGCTGCTCAAGAACAGTGGTTTCTCCATCAGATGGACGTTGAGTGTGCGTTCTTGAATGGTGATTTGGAAGAAGAGCTGTACATGTCTCAAGCTGAGGGATAAATGCATTCATGAGTTTTTCCTCTGCCAAGGCTTACGTCGACTGCACAGTGATCACAGTGTCTACTACAAGGAAGGTCTCCACAATCTTGGCGTCATCCTCAACATCGACGATTTAACTCTCTTTGGGTGCTCCCTGACTGACATCTCTGCCTTCAAAAAGGTGCTTTTTGCCAACTTAGAAATGAGCGATATGGGACCGCTCTGCTTCTACTCGGGGATTCAGATTCATCACACTCGGAGCCCCTCTACAGTTACTCCATCTCAAAGCACCTACATCTCCCGCATGGCCAAGAAGTTTGACCTTAGTCAGCCCCACCCAACAAGCACACCGCTGCCAGTGGATCACGGTTTGACCAAACCTGTGACCAATGATCTTCTTGCTGACCCAAGCAATGCAAAACTCTACCCCAGCCTTGTCGGGTCCCTGATGTATGCAAGCATGGGATTCCACCCAGACCTTTCCTATGCAGTGGGGCTACTCAGTCAGGGCTGCAAGAATCCGACAAAAGATCATGTGATCTGTGCCAAGCGATGTATCAAATATCTGAAGTGCAATGCTGAACAAAAGATCCAGTTATCTCCACAAGGCTCTGTTTGTCTCATTGACTTCTGTAACGCTGATGTATCTGGTGACACGAGCACCAGCAAGTCTACGTCAGGTTATGTGTTCATGTTGAGTGGCGTCCCCGTGAGTTGGACATCGAAGAAACAGTCTGTTGTGGCCTTATTTTCAACTGAGGCCGAGTACATAGCAACTGAAGCAACAAGAGAGGCCGTCTGGCTTTGAGTGTTACTCGAAGAACTTGGCTTCAGCCAAATGGAACCCGCTGTCATTTTTCTGTGACAATGAGGGGACCATTGCCCTCAGCGAGGACCCGGTCCTCCACGACCGCACCAAACACGTGAAGCGACAATATCATTACGTGCAAGATGCAGTGGCAGAAGGAGAGGTACAACTGGAGCATGTTGGTACAAAAGAGCAACTTGCAGACGTGTTCACAAAGGCCCTTGACCACCGCCAATATGGTGCCCTTTGCACAGGCATGGGCCTGGTTATGAGCTTATTCACAACACTCCACCCAGCCTGAGCATCCAGCCAAAGCACCAAGATCAATTGCACTGTGACGACATGCAGTTAGGCTGAGATGAATGATCAACTAGCAAGAGAGGGGAACAAGGAGAGACACACCAAGGGAGGGAGTGTGGAGTGATGCCCTCGTCCCCCAATGCAAGGATTGGACTGAGGGGGAGGATTGAGGGCCACAGTGTTCAAACAAACAAAAACATGAAAAGAACCATTTCAGACATACGGGGGGTCCACTTCACATTCACGACCATTTTTTCGTTTATTCATTTTCTGACTGTTTCATTGCTGTAATTAGATCAAAGCTGTTCTATGCTCCAAACGGCATAACGGGAGAGCCAGGGGAGAGGCGCCACTCTCTCCCCTGACCCTCCACCACCTAACCTACAATACCGTGCCTACTTTGGGTCAAGAGAGAGGACCAGGCCCATGCCTCCCCTGCCCATTCATTTGTACCTGTATTCGATATCTACAGTCATCAGGACCATGATTCATTTCCTGTAACTTTGCTCAATCCTACCAAGAGGTTCCCGCAGTGAAAGACCAAGCAGAGCTCCAGGAAGATAGTGACGTGGCACATCGAACAGAAACAAAGGAGAGGCAACCGGACCACCAGTCCGGTCAACTACAGGAGGAAGACCGACGAAGACACATGGGGGGGGAGAACTATGGGATCCACATATCTGCATAAAGATTCCACACACCACATGATGACAGATCAACGGTGTACGAATATCAAATAATTGATGTGACTGAATCAATTATGTGGCAGTCCGCCAAAGGAGCTATTCACTGCTATCAACAAGGAAGACATAACAGAGACCAGACCAGCGGGACCATCGCACAGCGCCGCCGCCGGCGCTTGACAGCACCGCTGTCGCGAAGTGAACACTAGGGAATGAGACTAGACTCAGACCCAGTACTTAGTCTAGGACCTTCTACAGTATTGATCTATTCTTGTAAAGTGCTCAAGTAGCTCTGTACTGAGGAGCTGGAGTTAAAGAGTGTTTTTCCTCCTCCCGCCATTGCAGTGCAGTGGAGATCTAGCCTGGTCGGCCTGTGTTGGTCTGTACAGTTGGATGCAGTTGTTCTGCGCATGTCTCACTTGGATTTTGCGACATCTACCGATCCTGAAGTACGACAGACCTTGCATGCATCGCTTGGCTTGAACGCTGGTGACCTGAATTATGCCCCATTTTCAGTCTCGGCATTCTAGATACATGCTTGACGCACCTGACAATTGTCATCAAAGTACACTTAGTGCTTGAAGAAATCATCCAATGGTCTCAAAATCCCGAATCGTCCTTTGTCCCGCACCTCATCCCTGTTAACCACCTTTGTTTTCCATGGCGTAACATCGAATGATATGGAAACAACGATATGGTTTGCGACACTTCTTTCGACCATTCTTGAAAGTGGTCAAAGTTGTCATGAACTTTTGGAACGAACCATTGGACTTCGGGGCAGTTGGCCTAAATGCCCTTGGTTGAACGGAAGAAAAATCCTGAAGTGGCCATGTGGTGGGCCATGACTGTAACAACAGAAATGCCCACTCGCGAGTTCTAGGAATTTGTGTACATCAGGGATGTAACACTTCCCCTCCCTTTTAGCCGCAACCACCCGGCACACTAGTAGACGTAGGCTGGTCATGACAAAAGTAGCCATCGATCAGATGATCGACAACCTCGAGGTTGTCGTAGGTCTCCTAGCTGTTGTGCGTGGCATCATAGCCGTGCGACTCGACCAAATACTCGGTCTTTTAACCTCGACGGTAATGTTTGAGGATATCTTTAATCACATACTCTGTATCTATGTCCACATGTACAGGAGGTGAAGGTGCAACATCTCTGCCAGGGAAGTTTGTGACTGGGGTCCCGATTGTGCTTGAGCTTGCTGATGTGGAAGACAGGGTGGATCGCCATGCTCTCAAGGAGAAGAAGTCAAGCAACGAATGGGGTTTACATTCACTCGATTTCAAATGCTCCCAACCATTAGGATTTGAGCTTCGCAAAGTCCTGTCCTAAGAAAAATGATGTTTCCTGAGCTGAGGAGGACGCAATCCCCAGTGCTGAGAACGTCATCGCTGCGATGTCGGTCGGCATCCCGCTTTATAGCTGCTTGTGTCTTTGCAAGGGTCTTCCGTGTTTCTTCCCAGATGCTTGTGAAATCTAGGCGGTAGATGTCAACAAAAGGGATATTTCTTTGACTCTCCAATCCAGCCGGTGTGGCGGGAAGTTTGTCGTACACCACCTCAAAAGGTGTTTTACCCATCGCGGTGAAAGTGGCGGAGTTGTATGGGATTTTTGCAACTGGCAGTTTTATTGCCCAATCAGTGCCGATGTGGCTTGCATCAATTTTGGATAAGTTGTTGGAGCGTGTGGTTGGTTTGCTTGGTTAGCCCATTGGTCCAAGGATGGAACGCTGCATATAGTTGGATCCGACTGCGGTAGCGTGTCATCAGTTTGTGCCAAAAATGGCTGGTGAAGCCGTTGTCTGTAGCTGATGATGGTACGTGGCACCCCGTGCAGCTGCACAATCTGGTTTAGGAACAGCCACGTTGTTCCTTCTACGGTGATAGCGGTTGTCGTCGGGATGAGTTTATCGATGACTTAGATTTGGTCGTCTTGAGATATTCTAAGGTGTAATGGTCGGTGCGGACGATGCATCACTGGCATTCCAAAGAGCACAGCCATGTCTTGAATGCATGCACGATTGTGAGCAACTCCTTCTCATGCACTGCGTAGTTCAATACCGGTCCTTATAGTTTTCTTGACATGTTCGCGACCAGTTGTTCTCCACTCCATTGTCTTGGAGGAGAACGCCTCTGATGGTTTGATTGGTCGCATCCGTGGCCATGATGTAATCTACCGTTGGATCTGCCAATCGTAGGGCTCACGCTGAGGTCAGAGTGTTTCTCAAAGAGTTCAACGCTTCTTATTTGATGTCCCCCCAATTCCACTCCATGGATTTCCTGGTGAGATCAGAGAGAGACTCTGACACTTGTCTCTTTGTAAAATCTCGAGAACGTTTCGTAGATGTCTATTGTGCTCCTTAGGGGTGAGCTTTACGTCAAGATGTTGTTGAGATACACGATGACAAAGTCATCAAGGTACGGGCCTAAATGTTGTAGTCAGCCCCATTCAACAAGCACACCACTTGATTTAGGGTTTTGTATGTTTTCCGCGGGCAGAGCCCGCGCCAAACATACAAAACCCTAAATCAAACTAGGGGGGTTGCGTGTCGAAAGAAAAAAAAAGAGCTCATCGTTCGATCGCGATCAAGCGGAAACGCCCGTTTTTTTTATCCGGCGAAAACGCTCAATTTGTTTTCTTTCCCTTACTTGCAAACCGCAACGGGTTTGCATACAAACATTAGTCAAACCCTACCCCGAATTACATTCAAGGTTTTAGAGTTTTATTTTTGAGCGGGCCGGGCCCCGCGGTAGCGGGGCCCGGCCCGGTCTCGGACCCCCCATGCGGACCATAGGCAACCCCCCCTCCCCCCCCCCACAAACATTGACAAACCCCTCAAATGAGGGGTTTGTGAATGTTTGAAGCGAGTGATGATGTCAGCATGTCGACGCTGCATCACATGCAGCGTCGAAATGCTGCGTTTTCTCGCTTTTTGTGGGTAAAATGCTAAGATTCTTCAGTCAGTGAGTAGGGAGTTTTATTCTTCCGAACGCCGGGTAGGGTACACACACACTCGAATCTTCTGGGTAATCCCTACATGTACCCTTCACAGAAACGGGCATAGGATCCGGCGACGGATCGCTCGTCGTTGAAACAGAGATGTCCGTTCAAACGACGCCTGTCGGACCGGTCGGGCGACTTTCTAAGTCGCCCCCATTCTCGCTCGACCATGTGTGAGACGCCCCCATCATGAGAAAAATGGATAGGTCGCCCCTATTCCAAAAATCCACGGCCAGGTCGCCCCCCCCCCCCCGGGAAATTATTGCTACTATGCCAAGTACGGATGAAATATTATCGACGTCTTGCCCCCACTTTTGAAAACTTCTGGCTAGTTCGACGCCATTAATGGGGGTTAAGTAGTCATAATTCTCAGAATGGGGGCAAGTTGGGAAATGGATAAACAATGGGGACGACCTATCCGAAAGTTTTTCAAATGGGGGCGACCTAGTTATTTGTTCTCAGAATGGGGGCGTCTCAGACATGGTCGGCCGAAAATGAGGGCGACCTGGGAATTAGCCGGGACCGGTCGCATGTTGAACTGCTTGAGGGGAGATCGTTCCGGTTGTAGCCTCCCCTTTTTTTGCACCACGATGTCTTGCTGTGTCCCCACCCCAAGTCCATAGTGCATGATTCCCGTGTCCCGTTTCCAGCCTACTGTCTCTCTATAGCTGCTTTCCCTCTCGGTCTGTCTCCCGCTTCCTCTCCCTCTAATTTTCTCTCTTCCCACTAAGCCGCTTCTCTCCCTCGCTCTTTAGCTCACCCTACAGCAGACCACATGCTGGCTCCAAAAATGTGCGGGAGTGAGGGATTCTCATCTAAGGCCTCGAACTTGAAATCTCTTCCCAAGACGTGGCCCACCGCTCGGAAAATCGAAACAGATTCATCTACGTACACAAGCTGCCAGAGCCTCATTTCTTTGTCTGCGCGTTAAAGTCATTGTCGGCAATGCCCAGAAGGTGTTGCAGCTGTAGCACCGCTGTTGACAACCATGACAGGTCAAGACATTTTTGCAGAAAATTTTCACAAACTGCGAAAGTTTGGAATAATAATCAAATGATAGTCAACATTGACACATGAAATCCTATAAGAATAGGGTATAATTTTATCTCAATATTAATAACCAAACTTCAGATTTTAAAGAAATATATATTTCTGTCTATTTTCTCATATTACATGTTTACATCAATAGGCATACATGCATCTAAAATTACATGTATTTATACACGTTTATCAACAAACAGCCATGTATACATTTACACGTCTAAAAACTCTAAACAAATATCTCTAGAATTTCATGTACCAATATAAGAATAAATCCATGCTTTTATATCTATACCCACATATACATGTCTATATTCATCAACATCCACATCCATATGTATCTATGTTTATGTCTACATTTATTTCTATAAACATCTATGTATAAACTGAAATCGATATACATATATCTATACCTGTACCAACATCTAAATACAAAAATATCTATATCTATATCAATAACTATATGTATATCCATATACATCTATAACATATCTAAATCTAAATCTATATCTTTATCTATATCTAAATCTATATCCAAATCTATATCTACATGTATATATCTAGATCTATATCTAGATCTATATCTACATCTATCTCTATCTCTACATCTATATCTATATCTATATCTATATCTATATATATAT
>SZWC01022983.1:5157-27110 GCA_023375785.1 Penium margaritaceum | reverse complement strand
AAAATGGGTCATCGCTCGATCGCGATTGAGCGAAAACGCCCATGTCAAATTTTTATTTTCTTTTCCATGGCACACAAAACCCCCTAGGTTTGCAAGACAAACACCTTCAAACCCAACTCCGAATTACATTCGGGGTTGAAGGTTTTATTTTTTGCGCGGGCATCTGATGAGCCCTGCGGTAGCGGCGTCCAGCAGATTTCCTTTCAACGCATGGGGTGTCTCGGACCCCTCACCCAAACCCCACGCAAACCCCTCCCTCGAACAATCACAAACACCTCAAACGTGGGGTTTGTGATTGTTCAAGGGGCGTGATGACGTCATCCATCCGAAGCTGCATTTCATGCAGCGACGGCATGGTGTTCGCACGCTTTTTTTGGATACGTCGTTTTTCTGCGACCGGTGGATGTTCCAGTGTTAAAGTTCAAATCAGTTGGGTATGGGGTTGTTAAAGAGCGATACATGGATATGGGGAATCTATCGGGAAATCGATGGGTACATGGTCATACCCCCGCATACAAAACCGACAGGGTTGCAAATAGGGCAGAATGACCATGTACCCATCATTCGGGACAATAAGCCTGAACCCCCCTCGCTCGGAACAATGTACCCCATCCGCCCTTGCGTCGGAACAATAAGCCTGATCCGCCCCTTCGCGCGGACGCGACTTTGCAGGCGTAAAGAATGAACAATGTACCCCTCTCGTTTGTCAAAAGAGAGCATGTCGACGTCGCATGGATGCGGCGTCGACATGCTGACGTCACATTTTTCGACTCAATCATCACAAACTCGTTAATAAAAGGGTTTGTGATTTTTCGTAAGTGGTTTGTAAGAAGTTTGCTTGGGGGGTCCGAGACTCCCCATGAGTTAAAGGGGGACCTGTTGGGCCATGCTGCCGCGGGGCCCAGCAGGTGCCCGCGCAAAAACAAAACCCTAAAACCTCGGGTATAATTAGGGGGTGGGTTTTTCAATTGTTTGTACATCAAACGCGGGTATAAAGTTGAGAAAAATGTAAAATACAACATGGATTTTCGACCCCCCATTCATGGAGGGGGGATTCCTACGGACGCCCGTCCGGCGGAATCCCCTGCAAAGTCCCACCCCCCCCACCCCCCCACCACACTCACGCCCGCCTCCTGGCAGCCCACCGGCCGCCCGTACCATCGCGGCCCTCAATTGCGAGGGCCTCGATCGGCGGGCAGGTGGGTTGACAAGGGCGTAGGGGGGGGGGGGGGGTTGACGAAGAGCCGACCGACGGACGTCGGCCAAAAATCTTCCCCACCTCCCCAACCCGTTGAAACTATCGCGGCACTCCATCGCGACGGCCGCGATGGAGGGCCGCATTCTCCCAGGCATGCCGGCTTTCGCCATGCTTAACCAGCGACATGCGTCGCTGTTTGAGCATGGTGAAAACTGGGGGCCGGATGGGGTTTATTTTTTCCGGATAGGGGCGAATGGGGCTTATTGTTCCGACGAAGGGGTATATGGGGCTTATTGTTCCGACGGAGGGGTATATGACGGTCATGGGTAACAAAACAGAAGGGATCAGCATTTTGGCCCTTGCAAGTATTCTACAGAAAAGCCTACTTTGCATATGAGCTTACAAACTTGTCAAATTCATGGATAAGCATACAAATATGATGAAAAAAACCTTGAGCCTTACGATCGAGCATACAAATGTGTAAGATTTGTGGACCTATCACCATGCTAGCACATTCTACTACAAAAGGCCTTTGATGCGCTCTCTATTTGTTCCGCCCTTGATGGTTCAAAACATCAACATGCCTTTGATGGTTCAAAACAAGAAGTTGTAAAGGAAAAAGACGATTCAAGGAATGGTGACAATCGGAAAATTTGAAATAAGCAGTAAGTGTACTTCGATGACAAGTGTCGAACCTGTCAAACACATGCACACAGTAGCGGGAACAATGATGAGACATGCTTTTAGTCTTGAGCGCTCAAGTCAAGGAATGTAAACGATGCATTGTCATATGTTGCTTGGAGAAACTCCATTAGAATTCGGGAGGTGGGGTAAAAAACATCAAGGAGCATCTTGTAAAGGCCTCGCAACGTCGACAATGAGAAGATGCGTGGAAGCTTCCTAGCGACACAGCCGCCGACTAGGCATCAATGTCTAGTCAGACGGTGATGACAATCACAAGTCCTGCATACAACGGCAAGGGTCTGGCTAGGAGACACAAGGCAAAGTTTCAGAATGCTTGAATAGCATTTGCAGAAAGAGATGACAAATGTCAGGTCCATGGCATAAGTACTTGACGTGGTGCACGACGGGTGTAGTTGTTGTGTGTGTCTTACATGGCTTACGGTGACCCCTTGGCTCATGTCCATTCATGTGGTGATCCCTGAGACTGGCAACGGTGGTAGAAGACCGGCGGCCGGCAGCGACTGGCGCCCAGAAGACTCTCGTACTTGCTAGATTCGTGTTGTGGGACAGCACATAGATGTGCAGCTATCAGGACGTAGATTTCGTTGATGCGGCCGTTCTGGTTCAAACTGCTCGTCGTTCTGACGTGTCTACAGGGAGTTATGGTCAAAACTGTGTTTTTCCCACTACATTGTCCTGCTAGAAAATAACGCCCTTGTGCGCCACGTGTGTGCACATCCACTAGGGTTGTGACACTACTTAGGCTGTTCTGGCCTCCGTTGTCATCTCTCTCTGCACAATTCAACATTTGCAGCTTGTGACACTTGTACCTGTGTCCCTAGCCTACCCCTTGCTGTTCTCACCTCCACCTGTGTGTGCTAGTGAGTTAGCTGGTCGGCTTGTACTGCCACGCCAGCGACAGCAGTGCTAGGAAGCTGTCTTTCATGGTATCAGAGCGGTGCGCCAGTGCTCGCACAGCTGCGTAGCAGAGACGTAGCAACCGTAGTGACAGTGAGCGATCACAACCGTTGCCTTGAGGAGCAGTAGCAACAACGCCCCCTGTCCCAGCGAGAGGTCCTGGGATGACTCACCACCATTCCCACTGTTTTCTTTATATGTCCGCGGCAGTTCTGCGGTAACAGCAGCTGTTCCGCGGAAACTCCGCAGTGTTCCGCGGCAACAAGGTCTCTGCAGCGGACGTCGCAGCTCCGCAACCGCAAAGGAACCCGCTGGTGGTGTCGTGGATCTACCGCGGTTGCACGCGGTGTTCCGAAGCCGTCACCCCGCGGTGACGGTGCCGCGTCAGTTGCGCGTTGTTCCGCGGATCCGTGGCGTTCCGCCGCAGCAGCTCCACGGCGGTCCTGGAACACCGCCGGCGGTACTCCACTATGCTGGGCGGTCGCTAGTCCGCGGCAGTTTCGTGGTGATTCAGCGGTCGCAAGTCGCGGCAGCCCCGCGGTGGTCGCGGAACGCACTGACGGGGTGCCCCGACAGTTCGCGACACTCCACCACGTTCCGCACCATCGCGATCGCAGTGACTGTTTGTGGCACCCCGCCGTGCTCCACGTCGACGCGACCGTGTTCAATCCGAGCGGATCCGCGGCAGTCCGCGGTGAACGTCCGCGGTGAAGTGTACCGTGGAGGGGGTCCACGGAGCCATTTTGCGGAAGCGTTTTGCGGAGGTGAGGTTCCGCGGAGGTGAGGTTCCGTGATAAGGTGTTCCGCAACAACACAGGGGGGAACCTGCCGCCATGCCGAAGCTCAACCCCTCCAGCGCCGCTACAGACATAACTCCCGAGGACAGCACCGTCAGCGGCCAACGTCGGCCGCCGCCATCGTCACCACATCGGCAGTAGTAGCAGCAGCAACAACAGCAGCCCCTACAGCAGCAGCGACAGTTGCAGCCGCCGCTACAACAGCAGCAGCAGCGGCCACCGAGCCCAACGACATTGGCGTGCCAAGTGCGCGAACTGGCTGACCTATAGGCCGAGAGCCGCAACACTTTGAAGAAGCAGGTCGCTGAGCTGCAGGACCCGATCAGGGGTCTTACTGACTGAGCAACAGCAGGCCCAGCAACAGCAGCAGCACCCGTCCGCGGACCCGAACGAGGACCACCTCGCTCACGGCGGCAATGAAGATGAGGTTGCGGAGACCCTCTCAGACTCTGGCGAGGAGGACGAGGAGGAGCTGCAGCGAGCACGCCTCATCCGCCTGGAGGCACGTCGGAGAGCGCGTGAGGCCAATACCATCCTCCTGGGCATGAGCTCCAGCACCGACGCCAGCTTGAGTTCATCTCGCCGCCCTTTGAGCTTTGAGGAGCTAGCTCTGCGGGCCCGCCTGGGCAAGGGGATTGGCTCCTCTATGCCCGGTCCCACAGTGGCTTCAACCGTTGCTCTGCCGACGGTCAAGCCACCCAAGTGGTTTGAGTCGAACCCGCCCATCTTCCGAACTGGGAACAACTTCAAGTGTTGGGAGCCGCGCTTTTGCATGTGGGCCATGAGCGAGGAAGTTCTCGCCTACTACCTCACCCCCTACCAGGCGTCAAACCCCGCCCAGACGTAGATGGTGGTCCACGCCGCCTCCGGTCTGATGAAAGCCGCCCCAAACTTCACCAAAGACTTTCGTCGGTTCCTCGGCGATCCACTGACGGGCTCGTGAGCTGACCCTCGTGAGGCGTGGGCACTGGCCGTCACTCTGTTTGAGGGCGCCACCTTGGCCCTAACATCCCAGCGCCTTGCGGACTTCAACTCCCTCTGTAAGTCTAATCAGGAGTCCGCAGCTGACTACTGGCGCCGGGCGATTCAGCTGTACGAGGACCTGGGAGACGATGTCCTTGCGCAGTACCCCGCCCTCCAGATCATCCTATACGGCATCCACCCCGACTACGCGCGCGTCTTCAGCAACTTCGACCAGACTCTGCTTCGCGACTTGGCGAGCGACGGGACCCTGCTGTTCTCTGTGATTTTGGATATCGACAAGAGGTTTTCCGTAAAAGACGGCATGTAGACGACATCTTGTAGCTTTAAGTCTTTTTTAGCACCATTCACGTTGATACTGATAAAATTATCTCCTTCGCCTTGCACATGGACAAGGCTACCATTGGCACACCTTAAGGGACATTCAGTGTCCCCTATGGAGATGAACCCATCTTTCTCCGTTAAAGAACGGTGGGTTGTGCTAGAGTCTGATGCGTAGGCTCCACGCTTGAGCAGTGCCCCGTCCTTGGTTGTCGATACGCTTTAAGCCATCATGTTTGTCAATTCCTTGTTACCCTTTCCTTTACCCTCGTTCTTATTACAATGATTTTTGTGTTCCTTGTTGGGAGATCTGTAGTCCTCTGCATAATGCCTAGGCTTGCCGCAGTTATGGCACTTCCCAGGATCCTTTAAACTGTTGGAAAAGGAGCCATCCAATTCAATTGTAGGTCCACATGAGCAAGTTCCACGAAAGTACCAGATGCCTGCTCCGATCCTCAATCCAACATCACCATTGGAAAGATCAGGTGGCAAAATGTATAAGGTCCAAGTTTTAGGCTGATCCTGGAAGTCGCTGGCGTGGACGCCGCAAACCGCGCTCGCCGTAGCACCGCTTCAGCTACAGTTGTTGCCGCATCCTCCTCCACGCCATCTACAGCAAGAACGGCTCCAACACAGGGAAAGAAGGGCCACAAATCGTTAGGTGGTGGCTCCAGTGGTGGGACCAGCAACGGCACCAGCACCAGTAGTGTCAGCCGTAGCAGCAACAGCGGGAGCAGCAGTCGCAGTGGCGACAGCTGTAGCAGCAGTGGTAGCAACGGACCCGGCAGCACGACGGGCCGGCGGCTCATGTGATTCAACTACGGGGGTGACCATCGCTACCCCGACTGCACTCGCCTGACAGGCCGCCCATTGGATTGGGCTAAGGTCACCCGTGGACTGCAGCAGACGCATGAGGTGCGCATGCGCCAGACGTCCGGTGCGACCGCCCGTTCAGCCGCCACTGTCGCAGCCGTCCCTGCCACTGCAGGCCCCTCCACGGATCCTCGCGACCAGGCGCTTGCCGAACGCGACTGGACGATCGCCGAACTGCACAAGCCTCTTGCTCTGCGCTCATCTCATGGAGGTACGAGTAAGTTGATTGAGTCGAGGAGTCCTACTGCCTGTGGACTGTCTGTGTCGTTGCGTGATGATGTCTGTGGTGGTCCCCACGCCCAACCGTGTGCGCATGACGGACCCGATGATGTGTCTTGGCTGCATGCTACTCATGTGCGCTCTTCTCGTCGCCTTGTCGTGTCCGCCACTGAGCTTCCTGCTGCCGTGCCTTGTTCCATCGCCGAGTGCCACGTTGCCCCTTGTACTCGTGTCACTTACGCTACCTGGGCCGTTGACTCTGGTGCCACCCATCACATGACGTGTCGCCGTGACGCCTTCATTGTCTTCCATCCTGTTGGCACTGTTCACTCTGTTCTCACTGCAGCTGGCCATGAGGTACTTGCCCATGGTGTTGGGGTTGTGCAGTTCACCGGGCCCGCTTGTCCCATATACATCTCCGACGTCCTCTTTGTCCCTGATCTGGAACTCAACATGCTATCTGTCTGTGCTTGCACCAAGATGGGCTTGGGTGTCACGCACATAGCTGCCGATGCTTTCTTTGTGCGCGACACCGAGGAGACCGTCCTCAGTGGGACGGTCCTCGATGATGTGTATCACATCTCTGGGTCCTGTACGAGTGCACCCCCCTTGCCTCCGTCTCCCACTGCTCGTTTTTTTGTCTTTGGTGCTCTACCCCCCGAGCACCACCGTCTCCTTCATCGACGCCTCTGCCATGTGCACCTGGGGGCTGTCAAAAGACTGGTCCGCACTCAGCCTGCTCTCGGTCTTGATGCCGCATCCTTCGAGGCGCCGCCCACGACCGATTGCCTGGCCTGTGCTGAAGGCAGAATGCAACGGTCCACCTATTTTGCGTCTGTCTCCAGGGCTGGTCGGCCCTTGGAGCTTGTCCACTCCGACCTCATGGGTCCGCTCCTTGTCGAGTATCAGGAGGACCACGGTCGCTACGTCTTGACGTTGACTGATGACTTCACGCGCATGCGCTAGGTCTACAATCTGCATCAAAAGAGAGATGCCTCCATCGCAGGACACATTTGGTTGGTTACGGCCGAGCGCCAGTCTCCCCACCGCCTTCAGACCTTTCGCTCGGACTGCGACGACGAGTACCTCGGTGACATGGTCCGCTCCTTCACCGAACTTGGTGTCTTCCACAACCTGTCCGCTCCCACTACCCCCCAATAGAACGGTATCTCGGAGCGCTGGAACCGCACCATGGATGATTGTCTGCGCCATGCGTGCTGACAGCACCATCCCTGAGGCCTTTGCCTTTGAGGGCATGGCATACATGACCTGAGTCTGGAACCGCATTCCCCACAGCCCTCTCCCCGGTCACCGCACGCCCTACAAGCTCTGGTACGGGCGTCGCGCTGATCTGCGCTTGGCCCGTGTTTGGGGCTCCCTTGCCTGCGTCTAGTTCACACCAGAGTAGCAGGGGAGCACGGTCTCTCCGCGGGGCCGCATCTGCGCCTTTGTTGGCATCGTCCCGCGGTCAAAAGCCTGGCGGTTCTGGGATCCTGAGAAACGCCAAATCGTGGAGTCCCATGACGCTCTCTTCTTCGAGCATCTTGCCTTCCGCGACCTTGCTGGCATCCACGCTCTGCTTGCTGCTCATGCCCCTGGGTGTGCCGGACCCCGCAGTGTGGGGGAGGTCCCTGGTACGGCTGGCACAATGCCTCCATCCAGTGCGGTCACTCCGTCGCCGACACCCCAAGGGCTGTCCCCAGAGGCTCTGCCCACTGGCACCCCCAGCATCATCCCATCTGCGGCTCGCTCCTCTACCCCCGATTCTCCGCTCTCGCCCGTGTCCGAGTCTGCGTCTGAGTCTGCGTCCGAGTGTGCTTTCGTAGCTGAGTCTTTGCCAGATCCTACATCCGCATCTGTGATTGACTCTGAGCCGTCCCTGCCTCCGGCCGCGGACATGCCTACGTCTGTCGTGGGCCCGTCCTTAGCTGTTGAGACCACACCAGCCTCGAGTGG
The DNA here is from genome assembly GCA_023375785.1 of Penium margaritaceum. Taxonomy (NCBI): domain Eukaryota; kingdom Viridiplantae; phylum Streptophyta; class Zygnematophyceae; order Desmidiales; family Peniaceae; genus Penium; species Penium margaritaceum. The sequence continues at coordinate 19,163 of SZWC01022983.1, read as the reverse complement.
CACGCCAGCAGTGCAGTCCACACTAATTTGTGAGTTATCAGCGCCCACTGCTCCTGCCCCATCGGACCCTTGCACACGAGCACCTGGTGGACGTCTCCGCCCACGCCCCACACATAGCGTCGTCAGCGGTGACCCGGGCACGAAGGCCCTCGGCCTGAGTGCTCACAGTCTCGCTGAGGGTCACCCTGGTTGTGCCACCGGTATAGCACTACTTGCTCATGAGCGCTGTCTTGCTCGTGACGTCGCTGAGTCCATGGTGACGGTTGACCCTCCCTCTACGGCGTACGCCTTGGCTACACGAAGTGCACAAGTGCTGTCTCCCGACCCCACTAGTCTACCTGAGGCCTTGTTAGCCCCCGACGCTGAGCAATGGCGCACTGCCTGCCAGGCTGAGCTTGATGTCATCCGAGAGCACGGCGTCTTTGAGCTTGTGGACTTGCCGAAGTACCGCAAGGCCATCAAGGCCAAGTGGGTCTCCGCAGGAAGCTAAAACCAGACGGCACTGTGGAGCGCTACAAAGCGCGCCTGACAGCAAAGGGCTTCTCTCAGGTCCCGGGCGTAGATTACACAAAGACCTTTGCCCCTGTTAGCTGGATGAAAACCACGCTCACGTTGATGAGCCAGGCGGCATAGCACGACTGGGAACTCCATCAGATGGATGTCAACAATGTGTTCCTGAACGGGGACCTTGAGGAGATCTACATGGTCCAGCCACCCGGCTTTGAGGATGGTACCGATCGAGTGTATCGACTGCGGAAGGCCTTGTACGGCTTGTAACAGTCACCTCGATGCTGGAATCAGGAGATCACCAGCACGCTGAGACGTGCTGGGTACGTTCGGAGTGATGCAGACCCATCCCTGTTCCTCTCACAGTCCCCAGCAACGGTCGCTGCCATCCTCGTCTACGTGGACGATCTTTTGATCGCCTCACCCGACCTGGGAGCAGTGAACGCTGCCAAGGCCGTTCTCACCTCGGCCTACAAGATGAAATATCTCGGTGAGGCCTCTGTATTTTTGGGGATGGAGATTGTGTGCGATCGTGTCCGCCGCACACTCCGCGTCCATCAGGCACGCTATGCAGAGACTGTGGGGAAGCGCTTTGCTGACCTCCTCGCTGCCTTCTGCACGGCCTCCACGCCCATGACCCCTGAGGGGCAGGCCGCCCTGAAGGTGGATGACCCAGCTGACCTGGGGGAGCCAGTCGATGTGACCCTGTACGTGCGAGTCATCGGCTCGCTCATGTGCTTGGCCACCACGATACGACCCGACATTGCCTTCACTATCAACCTGCTTGCCTAGTTCTCGCAGGCTCCACGCCACCGAACACTGGAGGCCGCAGTCCGGTGTGTGCGCTACATCTTGTCCAGTGCATGCTTTGGCCTGTGCTTTCGCGAGCAGGTATCTGTTGTGCTCGATGGGTATACAGATAACGACTAGGCGTGGAGTCCAAATGGAAAGAACCACACCGGCTACATCTTTCTCATTGGAGGCACTCCAGTGTCCTGGCAAAGCGGGAAGCACGGCTGCATTGCACACAGCGTTGCGGAGGCAGAGTATGTTACTCTATGTGCCGATGGAGCGGAATGTGTCTAGCTCGTCCATCTGCTGCGTGAACTGCATCAGTCCAATCCCCCTGTGGTTCTCCAGTGTGACAACATGAGCGCAAAGGCCATCGCCAAGAACTCAGGTGGGTTTCATGCACACACAAAGCACATCAATGTTGAGCACCACTTCGTGCGTGATCTGGTTGATCGTGGTGAGATCCGAGTCATCCATGTGGGCACTGACAGGCAGTGCGCGGATTTTGTGACCAAGGCTCTGGGTCGTTTGAATTTTTATGTGGAGTTTTTATGCGGACTCTACTCCATCCCTGTTGCAGGTTGATTCCTCATGTGCCACCTTGCATATGATGTGCTTGCTACCTGCAGCGGCTGTGGGTTTCTTGCTTTGTACAGCGTCAATTCTTACATGTGCATGGACGTGTTTTGCCCTCCGGTAATGGGGGAGTGTTGTTGTGTGTGTCGTACACGGTTTACGATGTCCCCTCGGCTCATGTCCATTCACGTGCAGATCTCTGAGACTGGCGACGGTGGTAGAAGATTGGCGGCTGCCAGCGACTGTCGCCCAGAAGAATCTCGTACTTGTTAGATTCATGTTGTGGGACAGCACATAGGCGTGCAACCTACGAGGACGTAGATTTTGTCGATGCGGCCATTCTGGTTCAAATGGCTCATCGTTCTGACGTGTCTACAGGGAGTTATGGTCAAAACTGTGTTTTGCCACTGTATTGTCCTGCTAGAAAACAACGCCGTTGTGCGCCGCGTGTGTGCACATCCACTAGGGCTGTGACACTATTCAGGCTGTTCTGGCCTCACTTGTCGTCTCTCTGTGCACAAGTCAACATTTGCAGCTTCTGACACTTGTACTTGTGTCCCTAGCCTATCCCTTGCTGTTCTTACCTCCACCTCTGTGTTCTAGTAAGTTAGCTGGTCGGCTTGTACTGCCACGCCAGCGACAGCAGTGCTAGGAAGCTGTCTTTCAGGTGTCACACGCGACACTGCAAGATCTGTCCTAAAACCGGCCCAAAACCAGTGTTTTGGCCGTAACTCTGCATAGACATGTCAGAACGCTACGTTGTCTGAACCTAGACGTGCAAGATCACAAGCTAGACGCTATGACTGGTTACATGCATGCATCCTGCATAAAAAAGTGGACACACAATGCAAAAAATGAAAATCAAGCCCACGACCTGTCCACTGATAAACTCCTGCATGCTGCAAAAAAAACTACAAAAGGTCCCGGGTAGCGTCCAGAGCTCCTGTACGGTAGTTGATTAGCTTCAAGCTGGTAGTCCGCCATCAGATGATGCACCGCTACCACCAGGGTCCGCATCAGGGATCTGCACGAGTATGGACGCGCTCGAGTGGTCATAATAAATAGTACACGTCAACAGGAACGTCACAAATCACAACACTCCTTCATGACCCGATGGTACGCATGTCCGTACATGTGCAACACTGAGACGAACACAACGAGTGCAACGACAAATGTGACATCGACACAGACACACCTCACACTCAACCACTCTCAGGCAAAGGGCGAATACCAACAAAATGAGTGGCCACCAGGAACTTTTTGCTTGCTAGTGTCTTCGTAAAAAATTCAGCATGCTACATGTCAGTGTCAACCCAAATGATAAAGATCACGTGTCGCTCCACCAGATCACGCACAAAGTGATGCTCAACGACTATGTGCTTTGTGCGAGCATGAAAGACACCAGAGTTCTCCGCAATGGCAAGAGCACTCGAGTTGTCATAACAAAGCACAATGGCGGGTACTGTCTGGCCCAGCTCAAGGAACAGATGCTGCAGCCATACCACCTCAGCAACCCCTACACCCAGTGCAACATACTCTGCCTCCAATGAGCTACGTGCAATGCAACCCTGCTTCCCGCTGCGCCAGGAAACAGCGGTCCCACCGAGCACGAACATGTAACCGGTGCGATTGTGTCCATCTGGGTTCCAGGTCTAGTCATTGTTGGTATAGCCGTTAAGGACCGCTGAACACTGCTGACGGAAGCAAAGTCCGAGGTACCGTGTAGAGACTTCATACCGCACCACTCACACAGCCGCATGAAGGGCTCTAGCGCATGGAGCTTGCGAAAAGTGGACAAGGAGGTTGATGGCAAATGCGATGTCAGGACGTGTGGTAGTGGCCAGGTACATCAGAGATCCGATGAGATAGAGGTACAAGGTCTCATCCACTGTCTCCCCTAGCTATGTGGGATCTTCCACCTTCAAGGCATCCTGAACGTCAGGCATGAGAGGTGTGGAAGCCGTGGGCACTACTCTGAGGAGGTCGCTCAAGCACTCCCCAACAACACGTGCATATCGGGCCTGATGCAGTAGTAGAGTACGACATATGCGATCTCGTAGGATCTCCATGCCAAGAAACACCATTACAGGACCAAGGTCCTTCATCTTGTAGGTAGTCAGGAGGACAATCTTGGCCTCCTTAACGTTCTCCAGTGAAGGAGACGCAATCAGAAGGTCGTTGAAATAGACCTGGATGGCGCTGAACCGCTCAGTAGTCGGTTCACCGCCCACAAGGCCCGCTTGGTCATCAAGGGGTACTCTCAAATTGAGGGCATCAATTACACTGACACCTTTGCCCCTGTCGGCGGCATGACCTCGGCTCAAGATCTGTTCGGTGTAGTGGCTCAGCATGACCGGGAATTGCACCCGATGGATATAAACAATGTGTTCCACCACGACTCTCTGGATGAGGAGTTTTACGTGGCTCTGTCACCTGGCTTTGAGGACGGTGACAAGGTTTTGCGCTTGCGCAAGTCCTTGTACGGCCTCAAGCAGTCTCCTTGGTGTTGGAACCAGGAGATCAGTGGCACCCTGACTAGTACGGGATATGAACAGAGTGAGGCTGATCACTCTCTCTTCATCCGATAGCAAGCCTTGTGGTGTTCCAGTGAGCCATCCGGCTTCACTTTCTTGCGCAAGACCCACTTGACCTGAATAGCCTTCCTCCCAGGTGGAAGGTCGACTAGCTCGTAAACTCCGTACTCTCGAATGACGTGAACCTCATCCTCGCAGGCAGCACGCCAAGCGTCAACATCCTGTGATAAGAGAGCTTCCCTCAATTTCCCCGGGTCAGGCACCATACAGGGACAGCTCTACGTGGCAAGAGCGCACGCCTCAGTGCTAGGTCTGATGACCACAAGATCGGCTGCTGCATCACAGGCGATATGAAACTTGCGAGTGACGAGGTCGTGCCATACGAGACACGTTGAATGTACCTCTGTGTGCTCAGTGCAGAGACTAAGGCCTAGGGCCTTTGTGCTGGGATCACCACGCGCGATGCTGTGAGTGGAGCGCCTGGGTGCGGGACCAGACACTTGTTGAGCTCCGGAGTCCAATGGTCCAAGACAACCGCCAGGCTCATGGGTGTAACCCGGGCTCGAGGGGCGCACCTCAGGCTCAGGAACAGGCACAACCGCAGCTAGGGAGGGCTGAGGCAAGGGAGATGGTGATGCCGTGCGAGGAGATGCCTATATGGGAGACATAGAACTCGGTGTGAAAGTAGGAGCAGGTGAGGAAGGTCCATGTACAGAGGCAGGAGTGCTGGTGGACCCAGGTTCGGTCACAGGAGTACGCACAGTTACAGGATCATGGGTACCTGTGGGGTGCGAGGGGACAGGGGTAGAAGCCGGTGGTGGTGGAGAGATCTCTGAACCAACAGCGAAGATCACTGGGTCATCAAGAGCCGGAGAAGTGAAGGGAGCTCGAACGGACACATCGGCCGGGCGAGAGGTGCTCGCACGCGCAGACTCCCCTAACCGTCGAGAAACCTCACACGTAGGAACGTGCTTGACAGAGAGCAACGTGTTGGCCTGAGGGTGAATGTGCACCCTGGAGAGTCCCTAGCAGTGGCTAGTTCACACCACCAACTCTTTTTGGAGAGACTGAAACTGTGGAGGCAACTAGTTCCAAGGATGGCAGAAAACTGGTCAGAGAGTGAGGCAATAGTTTTGGCCTCAATTGACTGGGAATGAACTACTTGATCAAGGCCCACAAGCAGTGGAATTTTATAGCCACTGATCTAAGCTTTCCAGAACACCAAAGCATGCCAGATTTGAAGCTTCCTAGCAGATTCTATGGCTTCTAGAGTGTCTATTGGTAGGCTGTCCTTTTTCCCACCTAGGAAGGCATCCCTTCCCTCCTCTAGAAGATTCTGCCCCTTCCTAGATTCCTCACCTTGCTTCTTGTAGAAGGGAAGGTGTCCAGAAGAGCAAGAAACCTCTAGATGCCTTGTAGGACAAGTCACCCCTTCTAGAAGGTGTGCCACCTTCCTGGACCCTCACCTGGCCTTCTAAAAACTCAAGGAGGAATTCTAGAGGTTGAGCTAGCTTCCTTGCATCTATTTTCCACCTCCCTTGAGGCAGGACAGAAATTCATCTTGTGGGACTTGAACCCGGGCCCCTGCCTCTATAGGTGAACACCATTAACCACTAAGCCACCTTGGCTTGTCTTTTTGGTATTCCTTTTTTGGAGTCACTCCTGCCATGGTGAGGAGCATTACTCCAACAATCTCCCCCTTGCGCATCACCCATGGCAGTTGTCCATGCTTAATCTGCAACTCAGGAGCCTTTCTCCTCATGCGAGGCGAGCTTACATTTTATTGCTCCCTCTCGCTCAGCCCCATCCTCCTTGTGCAGTGGCACATTCACGCTCTTCTTGCGTAAAGAAGACTTGTGCAAAACCTGTCCAAATGCCCTTGTCGGCATCATATCGTTTTGTCCTTCTTTGCACACGGCTGCTTGTGCGGGGCTGTTGAGGCAGTTCTTCTTGTTGCTGTCCCCTTTCGGCGCCATCCTCTCCAAGCACCTGCTCCCCCTCTCTTGGAGACCTTGGAGACATCGGTCTACTCCCCGCCTCCACGTCCATCTCCGGTGCTTTGGATTCCTCATCCGAACTCACCGGAACAGATTTTGCCGGTCGCCCATCCCTCGGACTATCCTCTCCGGATGGTGCTGCTGCGAGGACGTCACCCTCATTCACGTCCTCCGGCGTCTCCCCTTCAAGGAGTGGCATCCACTCCCCCTTCTTGGAGAGACCTGCCTCCTTGTCCGTCCAACGGCTATTCTCGTCGAACGTGACATTGCGACTCCGCACAATCTGCTGCCTCCTTGGGTCAAAGAGCCGGTACGCCTTGCTTCCGCTCTCATATCCAAGGAAAACACACCGGCGGGTACGCGTGTCTAGCTTGCTCCGTCCCTCACGTGCCTGCACCATTGCATGTGCAACACAACCAAACGTGCGAAGGTGACCCACCGCCAGCTTCCTCCCACTCCACACCTCTTGTGGCGTCTTCCACGCATTGCTCTCCTTGTCCTTCAACGGCTTGGTTGGTATGAGATTCATGATGTACGCTGATGTCCTTGCCGCCTTCGCCCAATACCGTTGTGTAAGGCCGGCGTCGCTCAACATGGATCACACCATGTTAAGGATTGTGCGATTCGCTCTCTCTGCGACGCCATTCTGTTGTGGGGAGTGTGGAGTTGTTTTCTGCCACTCAATCCCCTTGCTCTTCATCCACCCAAGGCACCCCGCATATTCACCGCCATTGTCACTCCGGAATGCCTTCACCTTCAACTCTGTCTGCCGCTCCACATCAGCCACAAACTCCTGCATGCACGCAAGGACCTCACTCTTCCACTTCATTGGGTAGAGGTAGAGTTTCCGGCTGTGGTCATCGATGAAGGTGAGGAAGTAGCGAGCTCCGCCGATGGAGCTCTCAAGCGGTCCACACACATCTGTGTGTACCACGGCCAGTTTTGCCGATGCAAGCGTCCCCTTGGTGACAGACGGCTACCGAGTTGATTTGCCAATGATGCATGGCTCACACACGGTCTCCTTGGTTCCATCAAGGCCGCTGATTTGGAGACCCCGCACCACTTCCCTCTTAGCCATCTCCTTCACTGTCGATGGAGAAATGTGGCAGAGTCGGCGGTGCCATAGGTCCAGGTCTCCTCCATCCTTCGTTGCAAGATTGGCGGTGTTGGACCCCACCCGGCTGCTAAGAATCTTTGCGCGTAGCAGGTACAAGTCCTCCTCCCTCTTGGCACGTGCAATCACCTCACCTTTGCCCTCTTTGCGGATGACGGCCTCCTTCTTTGTGAAGAGCACCCCAAGTCCCTTGTCGGTAAGGCGGCTGGCGGAGAGCAGGTTTGCCCCAAAGTTGGGCATATGCAGCACATCGTAGATTGTGCTTGTGACAGGTTTGCCATCCACAATCGACTCAATGCGGATGTTACCCTCACCGGCGGCCACCTCTGTTTTTCCATTGGCCACCGTCATGCGTCTCTCCGAGGCACCGTAGGTGACAAATGCCGCCCTGTTGCATTGCGTGTGACGGCCTGATCCGGAGTCGATGACGGCAACTACCGGATCCTTCAAGTTGGTGGAGTTGTACGCCATAAGGGCGTGCTCATCTTTCTTCCCGCCCCGTTGCGAACGATCTATTTTCTTCTTGGGACAATTGCGCGCGTAGTGGCCCTCCTTACCGCAGTTGAAGCACTCCCCCTTCTTGTTACCCTTTTTGGTGCCCTGTTTGGCACCCTTCCACTTTTCGCCTCGGCCTCCACTTTGAGGATGAACCGTGTAAGCTGAACTTGATGCCGCTGCACGCTCTCGACCGCCACATCGCATCCACTCATTGCGCACGTACTCAGCAACCTTCGGGTACTTCAGCTCGTCGGAAGGCCAGCCACCAAGGACTGTGATCATGGGACTCCAACTGTCTGGCAAGGCCAGAAGGAGGATCATAGCTTGCAACTGAGAGTCGACCTCCCAACCCGTGGCCACGCACTCCGCTGCGAGCGACTCCATCTGCTGCATGATCTCCATGATGTTGTCGCCTTTGTTGGCTCGGAGGGTGACGAGCCGTTTGAAGATGAAGAGCTGCTTGGCAAGGTTGCTTGACTAGTAGATGGAGCAGAGTTTTGACCATGCATCTGCGGCCATGGTGCATCCTTGGATGTGCCCAAGTTGTGGTGGGCATAACGCGAACACAAGGAGCGCCAACGCCTTTTTGTTGCGCTTCTTGTATGCCTCCTTCACCTAAGCCGTTACAGTCTCCGGCGGAGCAGTCTCATCACCCTTCACAAGCTCAAGCAGTCCTTTGTCGTCAAGGAGGACCTCAAACTGCCACCTCCACAAGGCAAAGCCTGTCCCATCAAACTTAAGGACAGCGCGGCTGCTCTCTTGCTTGCTGGTCGCCATGTCTTACTGTTGGAAGCGTGAAATTAAGCTGGCTTTGAACCCCTTAGAGGCGTGGGCCCATAACCCTTTGTTGGCCGGAGGGTGAGTGTGCACCCTGGAGGGTCCCTAGCAGTGGCTAGTTCACACCACCAACTCTTTTTGGAGAGACTGAAACTGTGGAGGCAACTAGTTCCAAGGATGGCAGAAAACTGGTCAGAGAGTGAGACAATACTTTTGGCCTCAATTGACTGGGAATGAACTACTTGATCAAGGCCCACAAGCAGTGGAATTTTATAGCCACTGATCTAAGCTTTCCAGAACACCAAAGCATGCCAGATTTGAAGCTTCCTAGCAGATTCTATGGCTTCTAGAGTGTCTATTGGTAGGCTATCCTTTTTCCCACCTAGGAAGGCTTCCCTTCCCTCCTCTAGAAGATTCTGCCCCTTCCTAGATTCCTCAGCTTGCTTCTAGTAGGAGGGAAGGTGTCCAGAAGAGCAAGACACCTCTAGATGCCTTGTAGGACAAGTCACCCCTTCTAGAAGGTGTGCCACCTTCCTGGACCCTCACCTGGCCTTCTAGAAACTAAAAGAGGAATTCTAGAGGTTGAGCTAGCTTCCTAGCATCTATTTTCCACCTCCCTTGAGGCAGGACAGAAATTCATCTTGTGGGATTTAAACCCGGGCCCCTGCCTCTATAGGTGAACACCATTAACCACTAAGCCACCTTGGCTTGTCTTTTTGGTATTCCTTTTTCGGAGTCACTCCTGCCATGGTGAGGAGCATTACTCCAACTATCTCCCCCTTGCCCATCACCCATGGCAGATGTCCATGCTTAATCTACAACTCAGGAGCCTTTTTCCTCATGCAAGGCGAGCTTACACTTTATTGCTCCCTCTCACTCAGCCCCATCCTTCTTGTGTAGTGCCACATTCACGCTCCTCTTGCGTGAAGAAGACTTGTGCGAATCCTGTCCAAATGCCCTTGTCGACATCATATCGTTTTGTCCTTCTTTGCACACGGCTGCTCGTGCGGGGCTGTTGAGGTGGTTCTTGTTGCTGTCCCCTTTTGGCACCATCCTCTCCAAGCGCCTGCTCCCCCTCTCTTGGAGACCTTGGAGACATCGGTCTACTCCCCGCCTCCACGTCCATCTCCGGAGCTTCGGATTCCTCATCCGAATTGGCAGGAACAAATTCTGCCGGTCGCCCATCTCTCGGACTATCCTCTCCGGCTGGTGCTACTACGAGGACGTCACCCTCATTCACGTCCTCCGGCGTCTCCCCCTCAAGGAGTGGCATCCACTCCCCCTTCTTGGAGAGACCTGCCTCCTTGTCCGTCCAACGGCTATTCTCGTCGAACGTGACGTCGCGACTCCGCAAAATCTGCTGCCTCCTTGGGTCAAAGAGCCGGTACGCCTTGCTTCCGCTCTCATATCCAAGGAAAATACACCAGCGGGTACGCGGGTCTAGCTTGCTTCGTCCCTCACGTGCCTGCACCATTGCATGCGCAACACAACCAAACGTGCGGAAGTGACCCACCGCCAGCTTCCTCCCACTCCACACCTCTTGTGGCGTCTTCCACGCATTGCTCTCCTTGTCCTTCAGTGGCTTGGTTGGCATGAGATTCATGATGTACGCTGCTATCCTTGCCGCCTCCGCCCAATACCATTGCGTAAGGCCGGCGTAGCTCAACATGGATTGCACCATGTTAAGGATTGTGCAATTTGCTCTCTCTGCGACGCCATTCTGTTGTGGGGAGTGTGGAGTTGTTTTCTGCCACTCAATCCCCTTGCTCTTCATCCACCCAAGGCACCCCGCATATTCACCGCCGTCGTCACTCCGGAATGCATTCACCTTCAACTCTGTCTGCCGCTCCACATCAGCCACAAACTCCTGCATGCACGCAAGGACCTCACTCTTCCACTTCATTGGGTAGAGGTAGAGTTTTCGGCTGTGGTCATCGATGAAGGTGAGGAAGTAGCGAGCTCCGCCGATGGAGCTCTCAAGCGGTCCACACACATCTGTATGAGCCATGCATCACACAGATCTTTGCACGTAGCAGGTACAAGTCCTCCTCCCTCTTGGCACGCACAATCACCTCACCTTTGCCCTCTTTGCGGATGACGGCCTCCTTCTTTGTGAAGAGCACCTTAAGTCCCTTGTCGGTAAGGCGGCTGGCGGAGAGCAGGTTTGTCCCAAAGTTGGGCATATGCAGCACATCGTAGATTGTGCTTGTGACAGGTTTGCCATCCACAATCGACTCAATGCGGACGTTACCCTCACCGGCGGCCACCTCTGGTTTTCCATTGGCAACCGTCATGCGTCTCTCCGAGGCACCGTAGGTGACAAATGCCGCCCTGTTGCATTGCGTGTGGCGACCTGATCCAGAGTCGATGATGGCAACTCCCGGATCCTTCAAGTTGGTGGAGTTGTACGCCATAAGGGCATGCTCATCTTTCTTCCCGCCCCGCTGCGGACGATCTGTTTTGTTCTTGGGACCGTTGCGCNGACTCAATGCGGACGTTACCCTCACCGGCGGCCACCTCTGGTTTTCCATTGGCAACCGTCATGCGTCTCTCCGAGGCACCGTAGGTGACAAATGCCGCCCTGTTGCATTGCGTGTGGCGGCCTGATCCGGAGTCGATGACGGCAACTCCCGGATCCTTCAAGTTGGTGGAGTTGTACGCCATAAGGGCATGCTCATCTTTCTTCCCGCCCCGCTGCGGACGATCTGTTTTGTTCTTGGGACCGTTGCGCGCGTTGTGGCCCTCCTTGCCGCTGTTGAAGCACTCCCCCTTCTTGTCACCCTTCTTTGTGTCCTGTTTGGTACCCTTCCACTTTGCGCCTTGGCCTCCACTTTGAGGATGAACCGTGTAAGCTGAACTTGATGCCGCTGCACTCTCTCGACCGCCACGTCGCATCCACTCATTGCGCACGTACTCAGCAACCTTCGGGTACTTCAGCTCGTTGGAAGGCCAGCCACCAAGGACTGTGATCATGGGACTCCAATTGTCTGGCAAGGCCAGAAGGAGGATCATAGCTTGCAGCTGAGAGTCGACGTCCCAACCCGTGGCCACGCACTCCGCTGCGAGCAACTCAATCTGTTACATGATCTCTATGATGTTGTTGCCTTCGTTGGCTCGGAGGGTGACGAGCCGTTTGAAGATGAAGAGCTGATTGGAAAGGTTGCTTGACTGGTAGATGGAGCAGAGTTTTGACCATGCATCTGCGGCCATGGTGCATCCTTGGATGTGCCCAAGTTGTGGTGGGCATAACACGGACACAAGGAGCGCCAACGCCTTTTTGTTGCGCTTCTTGTATGCCTCCTTCACCTCAGCCGTTGCAGTCTCCGGCGGAGTAGTCTCATCACCCTTCACAAGCTCAAGCAGTCCTTTGTCGTCGAGGAAGACCTCAAACTGCCACCTCCACAAGGCAAAGCCTGTCCCATCAAACTTAAGGACAGCGCGGCTGCTCTCTTCCTCGCTGGTCGCCATGTCTTACTGTTGGAAGCGTGAAATCAAGCTGGCTTTGAACCCCTTAGAGACGTGGGCCCATAACCCTTTGTTGACCTGAGGGTGAGTGTGCACCCTGGAGGGTCCCTAGCAGTGGCTAGTTCACACCACTAACTCTTTTTGGAGAGACTGAAACTGTGGAGCCAACTAGTTCCAAGGATGGCAGAAAACTGGTCAGAGAGTGAGGCAATACTTTTGGCCTCAATTGACTGGGAATGAACTACTTGATCAAGGCCCACAAGCAGTGGAATTTTATAGCCACTGATCTAAGCTTTCCAGAACACCAAAGCATGCCAGATTTGAAGCTTCCTAGCAGATTCTATGGCTTCTAGAGTGTCTATTGGTAGGCTGCCCTTTTTCCCACCTAGGAAGGCATCCCTTCCCTCCTCTAGAAGCTTCTGCCCCTTCCTAGATTCCTCAGCTTGCTTCTAGTAGGAGGGAAGGTGTCCAGAAGAGCAAGACACCTCTAGATGCCTTGTAGGACAAGTCACCCCTTCTAGAAGGTGTGCCACCTTCCTGGACCCTCACCTGGCCATCTAGAAACTCAAGGAGGAATTCTAGAGGTTGAGCTAGCTTCCTAGCATCTATTTTCCACCTCCCTTGAGGCAGGACAGAAATTCATCTTGTGGGACTTGAACCCGGGCCCCTGCCTCTATAGGTGAGCACCATTAACCACTAAGTCACCTTGGCTTGTCTTTTTGGTGTTCCTTTTTTGGAGTCACTCCTGCCGTGGTCAGGAGCTTTATTCCAACACAACGTGATCGATGTCAGATCACAATAGGTGAGGGACTCAAAGAAGAGCGCTTAGCGTGATTCAACAATGCGACGAAGAGCAGGGTCCCAAAAGCGCCAGGCCTTTGACCGCGGAGATGCCAACGAAGGCACACAAGCAACCCCGCGGGGAGACCTTGGACCCCTGCTGGTCCTCGGTGTACCACATAGAAGCCAAGGATCCACAGACGCGAGTGAGGCACAGCTCAACAAGGTGGCCGAATCAAAGCTCATACGGTGTGACGTGGTCCGGAAGAAGACCGTGTGGGAGGCGGTTCCAGACCCAAGTCATGTAGGTGAAGCCCTCAAAAGCGAAGGACTCTAGGAGACCGCACTCAGACCGCATAGAGCAAACCGCATCCTCCATGATGCGGTTCCAGCGCTCAGAAACACCATCTGTTGAGGAGTTGTCAGTGAAATCTGAGACTCTTGCTTCTCACGTTGATTCCTGTGACTCACCTCACAGGTTCAAATCCCCCCATGAGCAATGTTCCCCTATCCAGCCCACCATTTCGCCCCTCACAAAGGCTACCCCACCTATTTGCCCCTTCTTGGACTACCCCGCCCATTTACCCCCAAACCTACTCCATGCATTATCCCATCTAGGGACTACCCCACCTTGTCCCTCTTCCCAAACAGGCTACACCGCTACTTCACCCCCCATTATGCTTTCCCCAAATCTGGACAACCTCACCTCCCCAGCACCTCACCTCCCCACCACCACACCTTCCCACCACCTCACCTTCCCACCACCTCACTTCCCCACCTCACTTTTCCAACATCTCACCTCCCCATCTCACCTTCCCACCACCTGACCTCCCCACATCAACTCCACACCTCACCTCCTCCCCACCTCACATTCTCACCACCTCACCTTCTCACCACCTCACCTCCCCACCACCTCACCTTCACAGCACCTAACCTCACCCCACTTGCTGTTTAGCTTCTTGTTTT